>JAODOY010020473.1:0-25029 GCA_025399855.1 Forbesichthys papilliferus
CACTCTGGGTAATAGGGGAAGTGGAAACACCTGGTGTGGGGTGGAGACTACAGCAGGTGAATGATCAGGTTGTGACATGCATGTCTCTCTCTCTCTGCTTAGGAAGCAGCAGAAAAACATCTACACCAATAGCAGGTTTGAGTATATTGATGCAGATGAAATGGAGAAGCACTGAGCCCAGCAGTGATAACACTGTCCCTGAGATGTAATTAGTACAGAAAGAGACTTCAGTGCCAAAGACCTGTAGGCTGCCTGTATTGTGTGCTGTTGAAAATACCAGCAAGGACAGCAGCAACTGCATTCAGTGGAATTATATGCAACAAGTGGGCTTGCTTCAGTCAGAATCCATATTGCCTGGTCAGGTCCATCTCTCTGCCATGCAACAGCTGAAGGACAGCTTACCTTTTGTGATAAGATCACAGTTTTCTGTGCACTGTAATATTTGGTCTCCCCACACAGAATGGACTGGCAGTAGTTGCTTACTATGTTAAATGTATGCATTACTATTTCCCTTCCTGTAATAAACATGACGTCTTCCCAGTTTGGTTCCTTGGGGTTGTTGTTTTAATACCTCTATAACTTCTGGACCACAATGCAGAACTAAGTATTCTGCACAATCTAAGGTGAATATGTAGAGTATGATTCAGTGATATCAGATTAATGTATCTACCAGTATACCCAAATACATCAACATTAACAATACTAGCTTTCTTTCAAAAATGTCATTGTTATCAACAATATACAACAACAAAGCATCATCTTTAACTTTAATGTACTGTATAGAGATATATTTTGACTGCCAGTGTTGCTTGTGACTGCCTGTGAACCTGGAATTGTTGACCTGTAAAGTGAAAAATGCAGTATGTTAATATATTGAATCTAAACTCCACAAAGCTTGTTACAAAATTATACTCTGATTGGACATTTTATTGCTTTAAAGTTAAGAAAAAGCATATGGCCATAATCTACATCATGTAGCCTGACCTGTATCCTTCTTCTAAAACAAAACATGTACCTGTGGTTAGCACTTATTAGCACTCAAGTTTGCCTCCACTGCTAATGTTAGCCAGCTAGTCTCCCTTTAACTAACAAAGCTCTAACATTTTAACCAGTAACGTTTGGTAATTACCTACATGTCTTGTGATGACTGGTTCATTCGGTCTCCAGATGCTGTTGGTGTTGTTCACTTATCCTGCAACGACGTATTGATAGACATCCTATGTAGAATACTATATTGATTTGCCTTGTTATAGCCAGCTTATTACCTACAGTAGTATTAAAAATGAATTGGCGCAGACGCTTGCGGATTCTAAGGTACAGAGTACAGTTAGATGAGGTAATATGAATCTCAAATCGCAACCAATAATTTATTTCTGTCTCAATTACATGCACTGTATTCACTGTTTAAAATAGTCGGAGTTGGGAACAAATATGGCGGAAACTACCTCAGAAGGGATGTCTTTGGCATCCATGAATTGTAGAATTTCAACTGTCTTTGACAATGTGTACAGATTGTGTAAAATAATTGGATTCTGCCTAATGTTTCTGCCTAATGTACTGTATAGCATTAGTAACTATTGTAGTAAAATGTATTTTGCTACAATACAGTATGCTAATTCGGATTAAGTTTATTGTTTGCATGGTCACAAGGCTTATAAAAATTTATCATTCTTCTTTTAGGCCAATACTTATACATTGAGAATTTCCCGCCCAGTGTTAGAGGGAACGTGGCCCAGCTGATGTCGCCGATGTTGTCATCTGGTGGTGATAAGGGATACTGCATTACATTTTGGTATCATATGTCTGGAGCCGCTGTTGGTTCTCTGAAGATGGTCCTACAAACAACATATCCCATAAAGAAAATCTTGGTAAAGCAAGCAGGAGGGTGTAGTGCCATATTTAAGATACAGATTAATCTAACACATTAATATGCAAAACCTGACCATTCTAAAACAAGAAATGTTATTACTGTACTTTAAATACAAATGGGAAGTAACAAAGTATACCATTGTTGTACTTCTTTGTACATAAGTATTATTGTAAAGTGTTGTCCAATTTGTTAAGTGAATAGTGAATCTGGGTAATGATGTACACAAGTGACTGAAAGACATAGATGTTAACAGTAAGTACATTATTTGCTCTTTCACTTGCTTAGCAATATGTTGAGTGGAGTTCAGTCTGAGTCAAGCCACTCCCATCTAGTATAAGCAATGTATTAGAACATGATGCTATTTAAACAGTTATCTTTGGCGGAATGGCTTACTTCGTGGGACTCTAACAATGCTTTAGCCCCCCTGAACAGGCCAGCAGCAGACATACAGTTTATAAGGCAATATCATGATATAAAACAGGCATAACAAAAGCAAGCAACACATATATACACATACAGTACACATGAGCAGACCAAGCAAATTAGCTAAACAAATGCTCACCATGTATCACTGAAAAGAACACAACAGAAACGACACACACGACACATGAAACACAACGAGGAGGAGCAGGGCAGATGGCCGGTGTTCTACCATGAACGCAAGAGAGAAAATGGTGAGAAACTAGTTAAACTAAGCTTCTTTTGAGGGGCCAATGAATAGGGTAGGGTAAGTCAGCTGGGTGTAGCGGGTTAGATAGATGACTGACTGTCAGCGGACAGCTGGGAGCAGGAAGACTTCCATGGCCGGCCAAAACTATGGCTTAATTACGTGGGCCAGTGACTGTTATGCTTTGGGTTTCATGATGTTGCAGACATCTCACATCCTCATTGTGAGGATGTGACTCAGTGCTCCTTCCTCCCTCCCTGTAGGTATGGCAACAGCAGGGCAGCCACAGGAATGAGTGGCATGAGGTCCGCATACCCGTGACCTTACCTGAAGTCCATCGACTGGTTCTAGAAGCCACCGTGGGAGGGGAGGCTGGAGACATTGCCATTGATGACATCACACTATTTTATGGACCATGTGGAACCTCAGGTGGGATTGGTTGATTACTTTATTTATCTATGCCATTAGGTATTGGTAAATATGTTTCTACAGGGACCTGCATTTTTATGTATTTATTCATATGTTGTTTATCTGAATTAATGTATCCTAAATGATTTGTGTGTCTGTGACACTGCTTCCATGTACAACGCACATTTTGATTCAACAAAAACACTACAATAATATAATATAATGAATTGATTGTACACATCACATCAATATAGTAACATAATTATGTTTTAGACTCGGATGAAACATGAATGTTTCATGTTTCATGAATGTCAAATAAACATGTTACTAACATCAAACAGGCTTTTTTTCAGATGTGATTTCATTCATGGGCTTCTACTATTCTCTGTCCATTTTGTAGAGTCATTGTATGTGTGTTTCCACAGATACTGTGGTCATTTGGCTTACAGTTGGCCTGATCCTCTTGGGTGCTGCTGTATTCTCAATTGTCTTTGTACTGAAGAGGGGAGATCAGCACTCTGCCACGTATGTCATGATATGACTAGGAGTACTATGAGAATTACAGGGACAAAGAGTTTGGGGTATTTCTGGTCAAGTACATAGTATACTATGTTATTTACCTAAACCATCAAATGCATAGGATAAACAGTCCAAATGATTCTGTGGTTTTTAGATAATTGAAATATGTTAGTTTACTTTGAAAAACATTGTTGTCTCTGTTTTAGCAGCCAGCCAGGAACCATGGACAATGGTGTTACTGACGAGGACATATTTGATCTTTTTGACTGTGCTATAGATGTAAGTTCAATGGTGCAATTATACTGTTAACATCCTTTCAGCTTTTACAGTGATCACATGAAAACCTTATTTTTCTTCCCAGGAAACACACACAAGAGATTCTGCCTGTTCTTTTGGCAATCCAAATGTTCAGATATTAGGAATTGATTCCATTACATCTTCTGATGTTTAATGAGTTTAGAAAAATTAAAAAAAAATTAAAAAATAACACTATACAGTCTTCTACTTTTATAATAATACCATGCTGTGCTGAAGTACTGCAAGTTTATGGATGGTCTGCTCTATTGAACATAACACAAAGCAGTGTTTGTATTATTTAGTATACTAACTATGCTAATGTATAACAGCAATACATACTAGCCAGTAGCCATCATAATACCATTATTCAACAGGGAGTTTATTGCTATCTCCTGGAGAATATCTAAACTGGATATACAGATATCTAGATATGTGGGGAGATCTAAAGAAAGCGTTAACATTGTGGACCATGGTGTTCTACTTGCTAAACTCAACAGGGTCAATGTTTCCCTAATGGATACAATTGTTTCTGGAAGGCATAGCACAGAGGCGAGATATATTATGAGTTGTCGTCAGACTTCAGTTGTGATATCAGTGTAGCTCAATTTTGGGGCTCCGATTGTTTAGTCTACATAAATGACCATCCAAATGTAAAACGTTCTTGAGGTCCGCAGATGTCTATGTTGCAGTTGGAATGCTACCAATCATATCTGATTTCAAACATCTTGGTATAATTGATTCTATTGCATAGGCCGTGTCTGAATACCCCTACTTGCTTACTATGCAGTAGGTGATACGCAGTAACCAAGTACAGTATGCACACAATATACTGATTGTTAATATTTTTTAAGTAGGCAACGGATGCACACTACTCGCATACAACTGGCCCACAATGCCTTGCTTCTGGACAACATTTAAAACATTTCTGGTCAGAGAGGAGGATGGCTAACTGCTATCTGGTTCGTTCCTGTTATGCGGTAACATTTTGAACTCATAAAGTTTTTGGGGAAAGTTTTTCTTTTTCATGTTTTTAGTATTATATCGGAATAGTGACATGTTTAACTGTCAGGAAAATACATGGTCAAGCTCAGGCACTTTTGGCACAAAATAATATGAATTATGGGTTGAATGTTTATATTACATAGTCGTTATTCCACCCTGTTAGGGACATTTACATCGTTTTCACAGAATGTTAGTGTAAATGTTTAACAATATTCATATTTTCTTAGATACTATATGTCCCATATTCAATAAAATTGTATTCATTAAATAATAACAAAACACTTAAATATGTATAGAATGTGTTTATATTGAACCATGTACTTATATGCTGTCTAACAGGGTGGAATGATGCATAACGGTGGAATAGAACATGAAAAGAGTGATATACTCTCACAGTCTAGCATTATTTTGTTATAGTGACCATATGGCCAGTTATCCTTTACTGACATTGTATTGATAGTTTAATCCAATATATATAAAAATATAAATTCATCAGTGTAAATAATGTATTTTCTATCATTTATATTAGAATGTCCACCCTGTTATGATTATAAACCTAACAGGGTGGGCATTTCTGAGCAAAGTTCTATGAGTGATCAAGATTGTGCTAGTTAACCTTCTACACATAAATATAACTTTTATAACTATATAAAATGTTTTTTTATATATATATATTATCAGACCAACTTTCTTCATAACTTTAAGAGTGCGACAAGCAGATTAACATCATAAAACTTGGAAAATGTAACATGAGTGAAAGTTTATGCTTACCTCACGTTGTTCCTTTGAATAACCTCCAAAATTACAATGTAAAAACCTTAATATGGCCTTAATGTAATTGTAGTCTTGTTTTTAGAAGGTAAACGAACAGTGTGAAAGATGACTTCAGGGACAAACAAGAAATTATGAAAATGTTAAGAAGTAACATAGTTTTCCCTGGTATATGAATGTTTAGAGATAGTTTAACATGGTCTATAAAACAATTAAAGAATATTTTGAGTATTATATAATTTGATGGCTTTCAGTTCATGTGGAAGTTGGTTACAGTACTTTGCACTGGGGACATGGTAAAATGGAATGCATATCAAAATAAAAAGGTATGTATGTAGGTAGGTAATAAAAACATACAGTAAATATGTATGTTTACAGAACATATGAGTAAGTAATTCACTAGGACAGAAAATGTTACTGCATAAAAGGAATGACCCAGCTACCGCCAGCAAATACAAGTTACATTTTTGCTAGTTTATTGAAAAAAGTTTTTTGTTATATCGTTCAACATAGGTTTGATCACAAGTATGTTTTAATACTAATTGAAATGTCCGATGTTGATAAAACAATGTTTTGACCACTCGTTTAGCATTAGGCTGTAGGCCTACAGGAGACTCACCAGGAGAATAATAATTACGATCAAACAATGCCGGGCAAGGATTTGATTATGCATGCACATTCGGTTAGTTCGACTAATCTCAAATTAACCTACCTTTCCATATAGCCTACAGTTACAATAGGCTGTAGTAAGTACTGCTGCTTGAAAGATCAATGATCTTATAAATACAATTGGTACTCTACTGTAGACACGACATGGGTTCTCCTAGGAAGGCGGCTAGCATCACCTCAAATGTGTTTGAAAATGCCTCTGCTTCAACCTCCAAATCTGGTAACTATGATATCTTGGTTATCATTGTTTACATCAAGCAACAACATTACATGGTAAGGGGATGTATGGAGGATTGCCTTTGGACAGTCAGTATTTTCAGTAAGAGCAACACATATTGGAACAGTCTGCCAACTTTTATCAGAGAATTTGACACAGATTGCGTGCTTAGAATCTTGGCTAAAAGAGTGTGACAATGTAGAATAACTTCATAAAACCTGAAGTCTATATAAGCCTATATGTTATTAGGACATACTAATACTGTAAACATTTACTTCAGTATTAATATTCCTTTAACTACAAATATATGTCTCTTGTGTCATTACTGCAGTTGAAAATTATAGCAAACATGGCTAAACAGAAGTATTAATGTGCACTGTCCCTGTAACCTGTAACTGCATAAATAAATACTGGATGCCATTGTTTATAAATCTGCTACAGCTTTTCTGTGTTCTAAATAATCCTGAATGCTTACAAATATACATGAAGGTTTTTGCCTTTATTATTGGGTGGTACTTCCATCTAGTGGGGGAGCACGGAGTTGCAAGTATTACACACTATACTGTTCGGTCTGAGGAGGGTCTTCACTTTAGTGGCGGTCTTGGGTAGCCTATTTAAAAGGTCAAGTGTTTTTTTGGGGGGTTATTTAACTAGGCTAATATATTATGCTCTTAACACAGAAGAGTTTATCTAAATAATGCAACAATTATCAACGTATTGGCTTTTGAGAGTTTGGACTCATCACAGGATATCACAACACAACTTGTAACACTGCGCGTATCCATGACTTTCATGTGCTTTCTGCGAAATGCCAAAAGGAAGGATGTCGATCATCTTGGCAAATATGCTCCATCTCATAGGAGTAGTTGGTGCATTCCAGTCTCAAATAAACAGCATGAAGTTACAATCTGTAGATGGTAAGTCCAATTTAGACCAAATACAATTCTGATGATTGTCACTCATGAAAGTTGATTTAATATAGCCTTAGTTGTGTAGGTACAGTATGGTTCCATAACTAATGTAGACTACAAAGTAGGCAGTGACCTTTTAATAATAACAGGGTCACAATTTTAATTTGTAATAGGCACATTTAATTTCATTGTGTCAGATTTAATATTGTTATGTCAGTTTACCTTTTTATGGAAACCATGCCATTGTTCATATTTTAATATGTCATCAGCCACAGTGCCATTCTGTGCTTTCACAACATCCGCCATTCTGCCCTCATACGGCGGCATTGGGTCTGCTGGTGTGAAGAATGTCAGGCATGCCTTCGCCGTTTGCTGTGAAGGAGTGTTAGGATACGCTGTTGTTACTACAAGTATACAGCATGGTTGTTTGGCTGTGTGTGTCACACCATGGTTTAAAAACGTATAAAAATGTGGTGGTCCTGTTAATAATTAACAATGCCTGTGGAGGATAGTGCAGACCACAATATACCAACTGTATATATACATATACTGTATATATATATATAATATTTCCTACTTTGTATTCCCAGGGGTTTATATGGCTATGCAGGGTTTCTCTTCCCCAGAGGAAAGGCTGAAGCTACATTTTCAGGGCCTTATCCCAGAGTGGAAGAGAAGGACATACAGATCCAGGTCTGAGGATTCAAGCTGGGTCACAGACAAGAAGGGTCCCTACCGAGACCAGAATCAGCCCGAGGACAGTGACCCCGACCTGCTACATGACGAGGGACACCACAATTCCTCACAGATAATGGTATGATGTACCTGTATACAGTATGTAATGTTTTTAACCTTACCATTATTTTTTGTTTTTGCACACATACTGTATTCAGGAAAAGTCACATAAAGGTAAAATCATGAAACCACAGCATTTATTATGCTAATAAACCTTACATTTAAGATGAATGGACTGTTGAATCTTATAGCACTAAGCTGGGCTTTTCACATCTTTGTCTTGCCAGGACAACGATCACATTTACTACACATCTAAAACCTATGGTCCCGGGGACCCTGGCAGCAAAGGCCTGTGGGTGGATGCTGATGGACTGGAGAAAGACAATTGGAAGGTCCATGGGTTCCTCTCTGGTAGCCACAAACAAGCAGTGGTATGGAAACCCTCCGAGAAGCATCTGGGCTGTGTCAGTCTACTCTAGAATGACCAGTCTACTAGGAAACGAGGGCTAGAGTACATTGAAAGCAGGTGTTGATTCCACTTGCAAACAGCCAATACTATGTGTAACATTATGCACAAATTACATAACTGGATGAATTACAGTGAATAAATGTTTGGAAATATTAGCTTGTTATATAATTATAATAATATTAAATGGTACACACCTCGTGATTGTGTGATACTGTAGGGAGCCGCAAATGTCAGTCCTAGCTCATTGTGTATCTGAAACTCAACAATGCATGTTGCTGTAGGGAGGGGTGTAGAATTATTTAAGTCTAGGAGAGCTGAAGAGGTTCAGAGAATTTACAATCACTCTGCACAAGGTGTGGAAGAAGCATCCCCCTACATGGTTTCAATCACAAATAACATTATTAACAACAAAGAGAATGTTCAACACAAGTTTTGCTTTAAGAAGCGACTATGTGCCCAATGGCTTTCAATGTTTTCAGCGTACTTTGATGATATATTATTTTCTTTACAACCTGACTGTGGATTTTCATTTTCTTTCAGAGAGTAAATCTCTCGTTTGACTTTCCTTTTTATGGTCATATCCTGAAAGAAGTTACAGTTGCGACAGGAGGTAAGTCTTCAATTGCATTTTTACGGCATGCTAACCCTAACCCTTAAACCTATCTGATCCAACAATCTAAAGATTAGATCGAGGAAACATTAACAAATCACTTAACAAATCTTGACAGTGTGTTTTCTTTCACCAGGCTTCATTTACACTGGAGACGTCATCCATCGGATGCTAACAGCCACACAATACATTGCCCCTCTAATGGCTAATTTTGATCCCAGCCTATCTGAAAACTCCTCCGTGTTTTACTTTGATAATGGTACAAGAAAGGGGCAACTCTTAATAATTAAAGCAAAGACAATGTGTACAATATAATTGAAATGTAGGCTACTGTATGCTGATATTGAGTAGAGGTACCCATTGTTAATGTGTGTCTATATATAATGTACATTGTGAATTCCAAAATGTATACAGGGGGCCAACAGGTAGTTCATAATGGAGTTTGCAACCTGTGTATGCAATGTTGGTTGTAAACTGTGACCCAATTATGTTTGAATAGCATTTAGCATTTAGCTCACATTTAGTGTACATACAAAGTATCTCTATGATGTCATTTTATGACCCTTTGAAATTACCCCAACCCAAATTGTGTCTGCTTGTCTATGTGTGCTTGTACTGTATGGTTGTGTTTGTGTCTTAGGCACAGCTTTAGTGGCCCAGTGGAATCGTGTTTACCTACAAGATGACCTTAGGCTGGGCACCTTTACCTTCCAGACCACTCTGCACAGCGATGGCAGGATTGTCTTTGCCTACAAGGAGGTTAGCATATTTCAGTTTAAATGGTAGATTAATCTGAAATGAGTAACCCTGGTCTCAACTGTACTTTGGTTATTTTAGATTCCAGTTGACATCAGTGGAGAGAATCATAATAATATTATATGTTCTTAGATTCCAGTTGACATCAATGACATCAGTGGAGAGAATCACCCTGTCAAAGTGGGCCTGTCAGATGCTTTTGTGGTACTTCATGAAATAGAGCAGATACCTAGTATGTGAATTTATTTGTCACATTACTTAGATAACTCATTGTATGAGATTGCATTGTATGAGTGACATTTGGTTAGTCGTTAAGACTTTTAATTTTGCAAGCTCTACAAATTGGTCAGTCTAGCAACCGCTCTTATTTTAAGAGTTGACAGTGATCATCAGTATTAAATCAAATCAGATGGTGATTGAAACACTCTGAACTATTGAAAAATGTGTGAAAAACATATTTTCTGGTGGCTCTGAAGGTTAACAATTCAGAGTTCCCAGACTGAAATAGAAAACAATGCAAATACTCGAGGCTTCCAAAATCAGGAGGATTACCAAGATATGAAATTATGTGTTTGAGAAACGCAAACATTGTGTCTTGCCTTAGATGTTCGAAGGAGGACGGTCTATGAATATCACAAAGTGAAAATCCTCAAGTCCAAGATATCAAATTCCACAGCTGTTGAGATCCTTCCTCTTCCCAGTAAGTCTTTCTTGTAAAGTAGCAATAAATAAAAGGGGTAAAAATAAATAATAATCTTTGTGCGGTGAATGCGGGTCTTGACCAAAAACGAAATGCAGAAACACAACAAAATGAACAAGCTGACATGATGAAGCAATTATACGGTACATACAACACATACTGTATCTTTGTGTTTACAGAATAGTAGCCTCTCAACAAACAACAGGGAAATAATGACAGACAAACGACAAAACAAATATACACCTTCCCCATAAGTGCAGCGTGTTATTGATTAGTCCATTGTGACTAGGGTGTGTTGGGTTTGTGCCGGTGGTCGGTGGTCATTAGTACACCAGTGCAGTGAAGATGAACGGAAGGTGGAAGCACTTTCTACAGGCAGTGGGTCATCTTTTGTTAGTCTGTTATCATTTGAATCCACCTGTATCTATCTGTACATTTGTTCTTGCGTTTCTCTGCTGCCATGCCATGCCACTCACAAAACAATGCTAACTGACATCAGACCAGGCAGCAGTGGCACGGCTACAGTATACCGGTAGTAGGCCAAAGGTAAACCTATTCAGCTACTTAGTCTGCCATGGCACGCTTCATGCATCCTGCTGCGTTCTCAATTCCTAGCCTGTCTTCAGTTCTCCAGCTGTGGCCCATGTGTCACTTCTCAAATCGGCTTCAACTGCAGCTGGTGCCACCGTCTCCAAAGGTACTATGGGCAGCTTTTTATCTTTTACTTTCAACATATTTGAGGGTGGGGCAGGGGAAATGGGTGTTTGTGACTTTAATACATTTCCTGTCATTTCCATGTCAGATGCTCCAGTGGCTTTGATCGTAATAGACAGAATTGGGTGGATCTAGGCTGCCCAGAGGAGGTAATTATAATGTGATGAATGCAAGCCTGCGTCTGAATAGTAAAAAAAAAGGACCTTTGCTAGCCTTTTTTCCTTGACGTCGATAGAAAATATCATGAGGTCAAGCGGGTCTGCCGCTGTGAAATGACAATGTACCGAAGATAGAACAATTTAAACTGCATCTTAGATAGGATACTTTTACCTGTGTGTTCTTTCCGTGTTGTTTTAAAAAAAAAAAATGACTTCACCAAAGTTATAGCCTGTACCAATCACAAAAGTGAAATGAAATGGTTTTAGAAAGGTTGCTCACATTCACCCTCAGGCTATTTATCCCATGAATCATAATATGATTGAAAGAAATTGGAACATGTATGTAAGACCGGCATGGACATTATGATGCATCACAAAGAATTGTGTGACGGCCTGGTGGCATTATGTCCTTTCTTTTCATAAAGATTGATCCAATGTCAGGGTAATTTCACTCACTAAGGTTCCTAAGCAATAAAGACTATTCAAATGCAGCCTACGCTTTTCCCCTATTATCCCTCCTCTGTACCATTCTTCATAGGAATGCTGTTGAATCTTTGCTCTTGTAGAGAAGGGATCTAAGGTGTATCTTGGTGACAAACATCACAGAGACTAAGCCTGGACGCCTCATGCACACAACTGCTGCCGTCGTCATGGACACCACCTCCCCTGGCTCTACTGTCGTAGGGCCCTCGTCCACGAGCGGCAGCAGCACCAGCAGAAATGCATACACACCCTGGATGCCGACCAGCAGACCAGCTCACGGTCAGTACCTGGTGCTCGTTGTTTGGTCACCAATCGTATGCCGCTTTATAGTCAGCGACTGTAAACAAATACAAATGAATCCGGTGGTACATGGGAACGTAAACGACACCTAACTCTATAGCCTAGGCAATGCGTTGGGTGGAGCACCCTCATCACCCTCAGGTGATTTTGTTTTGGTTGCGTTTGAAAGCAAACAAACAAGCTTCCTCCAGTATCCCTTATTCCACCTTTAAGTCTTCAACTATTGTGCACCCTGGACCTACCGAGCAATGCCACCATTTAGATGACCACAGTGGGATACACTTTACCAGTGTATATATTTGAATGGTTTGCCTCAATGAACGACGATGCTGTGACAGTCTTGCGTTGCTTTGTACCGGGAAGGGTGAATCTCATTATGTGGTTAGTACTTGCGCATTGTCATTGCACAAAGTTCCGTGAGACTTGTGGAGGCCTAACATGCTAAGGATCAAGTGGTCAGCTATTTCCCAGGACCCTGTCAGGTCATCGATGGTACATATACAACGCCATGTTAAATACTACATACTGTCCTGAGATACTGAAAGATCGTACGCACGGGTGGCTGTCTGGGTTTTTTGGTAGCGGATTAATCTGCAAGGGTGTTATGTTGGGCTATGGAGCGCACTGATGCTTGGCAGTTGGTTTTGACATCGTCTTTTTCTTGGAATTGTGTGTTTTCTTTCTCCAAGAACCATCAGGTTCTAGAAAATTCAACATTGTGGCCATGTAGGTACCATGCAATCTGCATCTACCTGTAATTCACAATGTGTGACTTTATTATATTGCAATTTCTTTGATATATGTTTTCGTTTTCAGATGACACGAAGATCTCTTTGCACATTAATGAAGCATGTAAGTATTTGCTTTTGCATGCCACCCTGATATGGAAGTATACATCTTATGCAGTATTCACTATTTACTGTACCATGTACTGTAATGTGCTGCTTCTGTTTTCTAATAGCTGGCTACAGGGCATTTGTTTAATTCTTCCACATTGATACTGTGTGAGCGGTGCTGCATATTTGCGTGTGAGACCTAGCATCACTGTGCTACAGCAGCAGAGGTGGGCAGCAATACAGAGGACAGCCAGGATAGCCTCCAGACAGGTCTCCTGGTGGGGATAATCCTGGCCGGGATCCTGCTGGCGACCGCGGTACTGCTAAGTACTTACATGTACAACCACCCCACCTCCAGCGCCAGCCTGTTCTTCATGGAGGTAAGGCACCCCTTTCTGCTACTTGTATGCCAAATATAACGCATTGCTATGGAATAACCAACTGGCTTATCTGTCAAAAATACGGCAGTACTTTATTTAAATGGGGAGCTCGTCATAAATGAAACTACTTTTAATCTCTGTAACGCTTCCTGGGTGTGTCTGAGTGGCGGAGTGATACCCAGATAAAATATTCCGAGCAAGAAGTGAACGATTTGGCTATAGCTCAACTTCGTAATTACAAAATAGGTGTGCAATGGTGGATAAATAGAAGATGTCATAGTCCTTTCCTCTGTCAATCCTCCTATAGCGACATCCCACGCGCTGGCCGATCATGACGTTTCGTCGGGGCTCCGGCAACCCTTCCTACTGCGAGGTGGAGGCTGCTGGTCTAGACAGGGACAGCATGGTGGTCATAGACCCACAACAGTCTTTCATCATGTCTGGCAGGAGAGAAAGTGACCTGAAAGAAGGTTTCATAGTTCCTGACCAGAGGGAATGCTTCCTGATCTCAGACAGCTCCTGACCAAAGCTGCATGTGTCCAGAAGGCTGTAGAAAAGTGCTGCTTTATCTTCACCATTAAGGACAAATGTATTGTGACATTAGGAATAGTGCATAAGTCATCTTTGAATATCTAATGGCTTTGGCTGCACACTAGTTTTTGCTTGTTGAGATGTATCTTCTCCAATGAATTATATTTCTGTGTGAAGGCATGTCACAAAGCAACAACTGTTTACTCTGCTCAGGTTCTCTTCTCCTATGTTTACCTCAACATCATAACATACTTCTAGTGATGTTGTTAAATGCTTGTTGTGTGTACATTTTCCACAGGAGTGCCATTCCCATAATCCTTGTGGGCCGTTCCCACACTTCCTTTGGGAGATGGAATGTCATATATGCGGGCCATTCTCACACTTCCTTTGGGTGGTGGAATGTCATATATGCATGTCATATCCAGATTTCAAAAATACAAACTATATTCCTCACCACCACTTGAATCTGCCAAGAGTTAGGCAGCTGTCAGGAGGCTTTCAGTACCATGTGGTGTAAAGTACTGGCTGCTTCCAGAGTGAAATG
Organism: Forbesichthys papilliferus; assembly: GCA_025399855.1. Classification (NCBI taxonomy): domain Eukaryota; kingdom Metazoa; phylum Chordata; class Actinopteri; order Percopsiformes; family Amblyopsidae; genus Forbesichthys; species Forbesichthys papilliferus. Next base: position 14,548 of record JAODOY010020473.1, read on the forward strand.
TTGTCTTACTGTGGTTAATTATAAAGCTTACATTATGTACAACTCATACACATTTCCAGATTTATTATACAAAAATAGTCAATACAAATTTACAAAGAAGCAGCAACCAAGTCTGACTGTGAAACTGTCTGGTTTCACAGACATGTATTACACTGCAAAAAATGCCCTATCAAATATAAGTGCAAATATATTAGTTATGAACTGACAAATTCTTAAAACAAGCAAAACTGGCTACCAGTGCTTCAAGTGAAATTCACTTGATAATATTTTTTTAACGTTAGTGCACATTTACTTAAAATAGATAAGCCATTTATATTAGAAACAAGTCAACTAGATTTCAAATCATCAATATTATCACACTAAGTTAGATATCATTTTTGCAGTGTAAGCATAGTCCTAGACTAATAACCTTTTTCATTAGAGATCATTTATTTGTCTTTTTCTTTTTTAGTACTGCATATTCATATACAAAAGTCAGGATGTAATGGTGATAATAATAATAATAGTACTATATATTTATCCACATACAGAATAATATATTTGTTATAATGACTTGGCATGCACATTTCAACAAGTAGTTTCCAAACAGCATCGACAATAATTAATTAATTCATCAATTAATTTAAAATGAATCACTCTTAATTATTCCTAACCTACTGTATTTCCTAACTTTTCTTTGTGGTAATTCTTGGCCACTTAGCAGACCCATTTCAGACTAGTTTCCTACAGTAGTATCTGACTAGCAATATCAATCAATTGTTATAATAGACCAGCTGATGTGTACAAAACAGTGTAAATTAAAGGTACATGTCACCTAGTAAGTAGCCTTATGTGTGATCTGTGGTCCGGGGATGAAGGAACTTCGGTGGTGATGATACCATAGTGATGCAGAATGCAGGGGTAGGCATGTGTGAACGAGACACTAGACAGCCTCACTTAGGTCTTGTCTTGTGAGAAATTAAATTACATGCATTATGTTAATTTCCTTTTAGCACATAAGAGCATAAACAGGACTCCCATCTAGCGTTATGAATCCGCGCTTTTACCTTTTTTCGGTGGTGCAGGTAATCGCCGCCTTAGTTGTCTTGAAGAGTTCAGGGTATTTGGCTGTAAATGAAAACAAGAGACAAGTGTAGGTTCTTCTGGCAAGGCTGTGTATGGCATAGCACTCTGGGTACGATCATGTGTTTTGGTACCATCAGTACCGTGGCCTTGCTGAATTGGGCCTTTGGGTCCACGTTGAGGCCTGCACTCTTCAAAGCAGCAATCCTGGCTGATATGTCTGAGACCTGCAGCCACATGAAAGACAACAGGGTTTCCACTGATAGCTTCAACGTTGTGGACACCAGTACATTATTTGTATACTCTATGGAAGAATTGATAAAGCAAGGCTAGGAGAGTACATGATTACAAACAGGAAATGACCAAATGTGTTTTTTAGTGTGCCTGGGGAATGCATAGTATTGCAGTAATGTATTAATAACAAGGAGGATACATTGTTTTATATGTTAACAAAGACGTTATTATAGAACTGGTTCTCAGCATTGGGGTTGATGCCCCGAGTCACAATATCCTTTTCAGAGGGCTACTAATACTGTATAGTCATTTGAACAAAATATTGTTTGCATATTCTTTTTTAATCTTAATTAAACTGTTAATGTTTTATGAAATAGTGTTTTTTTCAACGGTTTATGCAGCAAAAAGTACTTGATACAGTAGCTCTGAACTTCATGTTTGGGGACCTGATGGAGAACCCACCTGTAGCTCAGACTGCTGAACTTGGGCAGCAGCTGAAGCCACCTGCTCCTCCAGAAAGGACAGCTCCAGGTCCGATGTGGCGCTGCTGACGCTTCTAGCACATTCCTCCAGGTTGCCGAGCTCTTCCTCCAAGCTGTAGGCTGTGCCGGCTGCCATGTACACCTGGAGAATCAGACAATGTTTCACTCTGTTTTAACACGCTGCTTTAACACACTGTTAAAGAGGTCCACTTAAGAGTGAAATTAGGTTGAAAGTGAAAGTGAAATGGTACTGTAGAATATATAGTTTATGTGGATAGCTAAAAGAACAATAGACAAACTATAACTTTTAGACCAAATGATAGATATGTGATGGATAGGTGATATAAGGTGTCCTTATATCACCTATCCAACTTACATCATTTGCATATGTTCTTCCATCACATAGAACCTTCAAATTGTACTTAAAAGAAATACAAAAATACATTTTCCTCTAGTCTGGAAAACTGGTGATGTAGCTTCCTTGGGTCAGCATTAGGGGGCAGCAAAGAGTCAGCAGTCTGCTGCCTGCCACCGTCTCCTGTCTCGTCCGCCTGAAGCAGCTCCTCTGTTGCATTGAGAACCTTCAGCACCTCCGTAGTGATGTTGCATAGCGATGCTGCGGAGTACCTCTAATATAGACACACATCAGCTCATGTACAGGCACCATGTGCACGCACACACACACACACACACACACACACACACTAGCCATGGCTTCGACTATAATATGCAAAGCAACTAATCCACATGCAAAGTAAACACTGATACACACTAATGGGGTCTTGACACAATACGTTGGGTACTGGGTATAATTATATTGTATGCTAATATATCATCAGGATTTTGTATGCTAATGTGTCATCATCTAAATATAAGTAACATAAAGGCATTATCTTATTAACATATATTCTCACCAGTGTTAGTAGATCTGATATAAACTACTGTTTTCTCTAGCGCCGTACCTTTATCCTAGCACGTAGTAGAGAATCACAACAGATCGAAAGCATATAATATCACTGCTTAGTTGTAGTATGGTTAGCTAAATGGTTAGTAACAAAAAACAGTTTTCCAAGCGTAGTAGTAGATGGAGCCAGCTGTAGTAAATGAGGTATTATGTTTGCATTACGTCTAGTGACTGTAACGGTATCAGCAGCGCTGAAGTGACAACCTGGTTCTTACACTGCGGATCTCGTCAGGAGAGAGTATGTGCCTGTGGCCGGAGGAGGTCATCTGCTCTCTGTCCTCTGTTTCTACCTTGGCTCCTGTGCCGTCTCCAAGCTCGCCTGCTCCCCTCTCGACAAAGCCTTGGCCTGCTTGTGCACTGCTCGTCTCTCCGCTTCCCTGTCGGCCTTCAATCTCTTTCAGCTTCGTTCCTTCGTCTTCGCGCCGCTTGAGACGCTTGAGCTCCTTCCATGCCACGTCGAGCGTGTTCTCCACATTCTGTTCCTCCTGCCGTCTACGTACCCAAGTGGTACGGCCGCTCTGCTTCCCAAGCACCTTCACGGCTGAGCCTCCTCCCTCTGCCTCCCCCTCAACAGGCCCCGAGGGACCCTTTTCCTCTAAGATGTCTTTCTCCCCCCGGCCCTTCATCTCTTCACACGCCTCAACCTGCTTCACCTGGACGACTTTGTCCCGCACGCACGCTTCTGGAAAGTTCTCGCCGCCCTTGACCGCTTGCAGTTCATAGGGTGGCGACGTCGACATGCTACTGACTATCCTGTGTGGTCCTCCGTCATCACCACCATCATCACCACCATCACCACCACCATCACCACCATCACCACCATCATTACCATCACCACTGTCAGGAAGAACCTCCGCCAGAGGCTCCCAGCTCCTCCTCTCCGCCACGTGATCTCCCATCCCGTCCTGCGCCGTCTCGTTTGATTGCCCCCCGCCCCCCCGACCGCCCGTCCCAACGTCCCCATCTCCGGCCCGCGTTGTCATTTCCAAAATCCCATTTCCCCCAAAGTGGAACGTGATGACGTCTGAGTCTCCTGCTCCCACCTCCCCTTCCTCCTCCGTCACCCCCGCGTCTGTCTCCTCCACACTCTCCTCCTCGTCCTCTCTGTCCAGCTCATCCTCGGTGGATGACAACTGGTCGGCTATGCGGCGTGATTTCGCCGCCATCTCCTCCCTCTTCTTCCCATCATCCTCATCTTCTCGCTCGCTCGTGGACGCGTTGGCCCGGGCACGTCTCTCCAGGTGTGCTTCGTCGTCAGAGGAGGAGGAGTACGTGATGCTGGACCGTGCGACCGGCTTGCACAGGTTGCGCGTAACGCTGCCAGCGTCTCCGACCTCCTGCGCCGCTTTCTCCTCTCCTCTTTCGGCCGACCGATGGCCCTCCTCCTGGTCTCCCGCCGCACCTCCTTCCACAGCCGCCTCCTCCTTCTCACCTTCCTCAACGGAATCACCTTCTGCGGCTGCGCTGGCGGCATCAGTGTCCTGCGGGTCTGTGACAGACCCAGAGGAGAACGCGTCGGGGGTTGCGACGTCTGAGAATTCGCGGTCTTCTTGTCCACTGTGCTTGTCCACCAGTTTACCCTGGAGGAGGCTGCTGCAATCCTGTGTTTATGGGAGAGCATAAAATGGCTGTTTTGGAACAAATGCAACAACCTAGCATGACATAGCTTACATGGACTTCATCTTGTGATTAGTGCTGAGTGATTTACACTCAACTCTACCCCTACCATTGCCTTTAGGCTGACACCGTTCTCTACACCTCCCCTTACAGCCACCCACGCTATAGTAGACACTATAGTAGACAGTGGGGCAAATGCACATGGTTCTGGTTGCACAATAGTACAATCGAGGAGTGGGCCTTTAAGAATGTAAGCTGTAATTTATGCCAAAGAAGAAGGACGTGGTCACCTTTTCCCTCTTACTCCTCCTTTTCTTCTGTGATCTTCTCGCTGTGCCTGCCGCACTGGTCTCCTCACCTAGTCCTTCCGGGTTAAAGTTCACATTTGTGATACTTGTCCGGCGTGAAGATGAACCCCTGGAGTCCTGAGGCATCTTGTAGACAGCCAGCAGAGACCTGCGTCTCTTACGACACCGACCTACGCTGCTATCGGTATCTGACGGCAAGACGCCGTCCGAGCGTCCGTGCCCGGGCGAGGGGCTGCGAGAGTGCTGGCCAGGGTCCATCCTCCTCTGGAACTCCCGCAGAGCGGAGGCCCAGTTGTCGTCCGGCTCCGGCGTACCCTCTGCGTCAGAGCCCATGCCCTCGTAGGCGGACACCACGCCCGACTCCCTCTCCAGGGCACTGTACACCAGGCTCTTCCTCTTGGTCAGCAGCAGGCTAGGCCGGGCCAGCTGGGCGCCCTGCAGGGCCATCCAGTTCCCATCTGGGCTCTTCAGCACAGACGGGCCGCCTCCACGAACACAAGCACAGGGAGACGTTACTACTGTAGCATATGCAGTATACGCATATAGACATATACAAGAACAGCCCTCTGTAATAATACAATCATTACACTTATATGCTGTAGCGCTTTTCTAAACACCCAAAGCACTTCCCACCCACCTTAATCACCATCAACTGAGGAACACATTTTCAAAACACACTCGGTCCATTGGGTCTGATTTCGAGAAAATCGTGTTTTAGCTTTCTAGCCTTCAATATCTGTCATAGGCCAACATTTTTCACGTTCAACAGCAAGGCAGGGTGAGTTTTTGGCAGTTTTCATTTGCAGATTATGGAAATAGAGTTTTGGAAAGCTCCTCAATTTAGAAGTAAAAATGTAAAATGATGTATAAATTACAGTGCGAATACAGGTAAAACAACACATAAAAAATGCTTCAAGACTCAAAACAAATCTTACTAGAGGTGTCTAGTCTGTCTACACTTGTCCAAGCAGACATTGCATTAGTGGAATCTTCCTTCTTCAACCCCTTCGTAAGGGTCTGGGTAACCCCAGAGTTGAACTCTGGGGGGTCTACAGCCGATAAGGAGAGAGCTGAGCACGACCTCTGAGAAAATAACCAAACAAACAGCAGAACAGTTATACAGATGTGGTCTGGATGCACGTAACTGTGACTGTGGTGTTGTGGCCCCTACCCATAGGCCGTGCTGGAGGTTGAGGGAAGCGTAAGCTGAGCTACAGGCAGCGCGGTAGTGGTAAAGGTCAGTGTTGTCGGAGGAACAGTTCTGCTCAGATTCCTGTTTCATCTCTGCCATGGATTTTCTCCTGCTAATTATCTGTCAGCAAAGACAAGCATGGTTAGCACTGCAAAGAACAAACACAGGCCTGTTGATTCAGGGATGAATATATGGTATACTGTATCTCTCTATTTAACGTATATGATGTCTGATTTGTGTGCAGTGCAGTATATCATAATTACCCATCGTGTAATTGTGTATTGCGTTACAGATTTGCATAGCCTGATAAAACCTGATTTCTGATTATGCAAGATCCATAATTTGTTCAGCTCTGCAGTAAACATAATTTTAATAACTTACTTTTTGCACAATAGTTTTGGCCAGTTCATCAATGAGTTCCCCTCTGTGTTCTCGTAGATAATGTGCTTCATCCTGCTTCTCCTAGAAGGTAAGCACATTGTACTGTAAGCAGATTACTGCTCTAAAAACAATATAAATTAACTTTGGAAATATACCATACAGTCGCTCAAACAAGGTAATTGTATTTAAAATGTTCCAAAAGGAAATAATACATTTTATACAATAACACATTGAACCTGATTGTCTGTGTCAAACTCTGCCTTAGAAATGGCTTCATCTATGGCATCCTCTGCAACCTGCAGTGCCACTGAGAGAGTCTCTGCAGTACTGTGCTCTACAGAAGAAACATCATGTTTTGTTATTCGTCAAGGGTGCATTTCCCGTACACCGACTAAGGCTAGCATTTAACTTGCATCGTACTATGCATCGTTGAACTAACGAACATCCCAAGTACGACTGTACGTAAGTACTACTTTTTTTCCTCTAGAACAAGTTCTAGAACAAGTTTGAACTATAAGCAATACATTGCATTTAGTACAAAATGCTTTGTGTAGCCTAAAAATATATACTATTCATACTTAAAAGACGTAGCCTACTATATGGCCGACATGGTTCAAAGCACCGTGTCAGTGGCTAAATTGGATACGTGTGTGATCGTGATTGATAGTCTCAAAACAAGTTCAAAACACTAGCGATTAGTTGTTTTTTTAATAGTGGCAACAGAAGCACTACTTTTTTTAAGATTAGAATAACAGACCTACATACCCTGGGACATAAAGTTTTGATCCCAAATTTCAGGTGAACTATAGCCTATAATAACTGTAGGCATAGGCTACATTTGCAGTACAGTCTTCTCATGTAGGCCTATTTAGAACTAGACCACTGCCGTCTTTCCTCATAGTTGCAGTTTTCCTAGCGAGAATAGACTAGGAATAGACAGAGAATAGAGAATCAACAGGTAGACCATTGGAGCTGACCTGATAAACTGTTGGTTATCAGGTCAGCTGTGTGCAAGTAGTGACACTTGACCCAAGGACCTCCAATGCCTTTTATATAGTCACCTGTTTGTGGTTTAATAATGCAGGTTCACTACTGCTCTGGAAGGACCTACTGTACAGTATATCACTTCATATCATACTAATGTATATCATGACGTACTACTGTAAACAAATTAGAGTTTACTGGTTGAGGATTACGATGTCCCATGCCCTTTAAATAACAAGAGTCACCAGACGCTATACTAGAACTACTGTACTGACTTATGGGGACAGGATTGAGCACTAATGGCTTTGTGTTTCATATCCACCTATAAATGGGTGAAAATAAATGACAACTAAACTAAATGATTTCCTATCCTACTTATTTACTAACACTGACAAATAATAATCATTATCAGTCAATTTGTATTCCATTTAGAGTTCAGATATGACAAATAAAATGCACCTTCACTTTGTCTGTAGAAGGCAGAGTCACTCCCACAGACACTGCCATCAGTGAGATGTTCCTCATAGATGCTGCCTTCTGCATGCACACAAAAAAAAAGATTAGCTTGGCACCACAATAGAAAATAATTCTACATTATTCTTTCTACAGGTCCATCTTTAGTGAAAATAAAAATGATTATAGTGTGTTATAACAGTGTGTGTGGTGGTGATTTAAGATTTCAACCTGAAAGCGTGTATTAATTATAAATACTGGATAAAGATTGTAGATGCTCAAAAGATTAGTGACTCGAATTATTATCGGCTTGTAAATAAATAATAAATATATGTTTTGTGAACACATGGAAGTTGTTGCCCTTAAGTGACCATTATAGATAGCTAAAATAACTATGGTAATATTGACCATAACTTTGTCGAAATTACATGATTTTGAAGGAAGAAGAATTTATATTAATGTTAGCAATACATTAGCTTCAAGAACAGGCAAAAAGAACTGTAATATTTAGTCGCCCCTGCCAGTTATGAGCTTCGAGCACCTTCCCACGTTACATAAATGTGTGTGCAACAATGCTGCCATTTATTTATGTAAATGCATAAGTGCTGTCCCGTGTCTGGTATTAGCAGCAGGGGACCTCATGTGCACACATCAGGCTGGTTCACACAGGGACATGGTGGAGGAGCTCAAAGCGTTATTTACAATCATTCTTTAACACAACAGATAAGAGTTACCAGCAAAGATAAGTGACAAAATCATGTTTTTCCGAAAAGGGCAAAAAAAGAGAGAGCATTTTTGCAAGTGCTATAACACTATGTCCTCTTTGTAATAAAATCTGACAAAGAAATAAAATCACTAGGTTCCAAATCAGACAATATAAATAATAAACCGTAAACAAAGGGGCCGATAAAGACAGATTTGTGTGAGTCACAGTTGCGCTGTTTTTGTTCTTACGACAACTGATGTCAAATTGCCAGGATACATTTGTCCCCAAATAACAAACCTTATAATACCCTTTGACCTCCAGGTCACACAGTAATATGCTTGGACACACAAACACACAAGAGTTATAAAATGTAGAACACTAACACTAACACACTGGGCTATTCAATTACAGATTGAAAGGGGCCAGATTTTTACAAGAAAAACTGTAGGTAGGGCCACATATTTTCGACAAATATTTAAGTGAGTGTCTACGCGAGCAAGACAATGAGAGCATCCACCCTGCAGCTTGGTTATTGTTCAATGTGTCATGTCAATGGCGAAGGATTTCTATAGAATTATAGGACGCAGCTAATTCCAAGTCTCTCTGGCATATGGGCTTGTGCGCAACAAAATAGCAGTCACGCACACATGCGTTTAGTTTGCAATGTGGCGTACTACAACTGAAATGACATTTGTTTGACAAAGTACAGACCAGAGCATGTGAGCGGAGTGGAGCGCGAGCGGGCGTATTTTGGACAGAGCGCAGTGCGGCATTTTTAAAAAGACAGAGCGTTGCCGTTATGTCCCGCTACAATTTGGCTCCGCTCACACCTCGAGTCTGAAGCACGCTCAAGCCTGACCCAGAATCCATGTGTCTTGCATAGTCAACAGTAGACTATTTTCAGTCAAAACTTGGGTCAATAATGGAGTTCACCAAGGAAAATGAGAAGTCATACAGGTGTACTATTAATATAAAACTTACTAACAATGATAATGTGGAAGAAAAAGAATGTGGTGACATCGTTTCAGTCAGTAAAGATTAATTTTGGAATCTGAAAATCTCTCCAAAACACAAAAGTGCTTTGTGAACACGCTGGGAAGAAAGCAAAAGGTTAGAAAGTTGAATAGGCTACGGTAACTTGTAACAAAAGTGTAAAGGAAACATAGCCTAATATTCAAACACATTTGTTTTGTCATTCAAAGTAGGCCTAATATATGGTTTGTTTAATTTAAATTGTGTCGTTAATTATTTTATTCTCTTTTTTGGAGTGAGCGAAGGGGCAATTTGAGTGGAGCGTTGAGCAATAATGAGCGGACAAGCCTGAGTGGGGGGAGCGGGGGGGTGAACAGCTCTGTGAGCAAGGAGCTGAGATTCTCACCACTCCACTTCGCTCATATGCTCTGGTACAGACATAAACATAAACAAAAACAAATAGACCAAATTCCAGGTATTGCTACCGGTATGGGTTCAAATGTGACTAGTACCATACCCAACCATTATCCTCACTAACAGGAGCTACGAGATATGTGCACACATGTGGACTTGTCACTCAGGCTAATTTCATTGGTTGATTATTAGTTCTGAACTACTACATTACATTTACAAACAGGCTGTGTCATGATGTGCCACTAATTGGATAGGCGTGGTCACAGTATACTGCTTGAATACATTGACGGGTAGCTAATATGATAAATGGCATTTAGGAAAGGATAATGATAATATAAATCACAATAACAGCTGATTGATTATTCATTAATCAATGCATTATTATGTTACTGCAAAATTAATGTGTACTCTTCTGTGTAATACATTGTACTGAGTCTGTTTCATTTTAACATGGCTGTAGGCTTTATTCACTTATTTTTTCAGGTCCCCAGAGATATTTAGTTGATGCTTACAGTGGAATGTTGTAAAGCAGGCTTCCGCAATCCTGGTCCTATAGAGGCCCTGTGTCACGGTCCGCGGCCGTGCCCGCGCTGGGAGGCGCGCATCGGGAGGATCAGCACCGGACAGCGCCCCGGTGCCATCCTCAGCGCCGTAATCCTCCCCACGCAGGAATGTGTAACACCAATTTCCTCCCACGCGCAGGAATGCGCTCC
>JAODOY010020483.1:0-25023 GCA_025399855.1 Forbesichthys papilliferus
TTTTGATTTTACTGTACAGCACTTTGTGACCACTTCTGTTGTTTGAAAGCGCTTTATAAATAAATTTGAATTGAATTTGAATTGACATAAGGTTTGATGTGTGCTATTCATGATTCATTATTCTAAAGTGTCTGTTGACCCTTTAATATTTAACAGTGCTTGTTACATAATTGTCTATTGTAGTTAAAAAGGGTTTGTTATAAACATTTAGTAGTTATACACATTAGTGTTGCTATTAGCTAAACTGAACTGGAAATTACACTTGTGATATTTCAAGATTATATGATTATCATCTTTTTGTAAGTTGTTGAAAAGTCCATGTTCTAATCATCGCTTTAGTAATTGGCCAAACTTCTTAATTATAGTTTCTTTGAGGTAGGTTAGGTGTCGCGTATTTCCTGGATGTATCAAACGGGAGCCGAGAAAAAATGACATTTGAGGTGAGTGGCTCTTAGTTAGCGTTAACTGCTACTGTGAGATTATAAAAATGTTACTTTGTTTGATTCATGAACACTACCATCAGATGTTTTTCATTTTACAGGCATCTCATCATTCTTCTATTCCCTTGTTTTTTATTGCTTTCATGGGTCACACCATGAAATGGTGTGAAAGGAGGGTCTATGTGAGATTATAAAATGTTACTTTATTTGTTATGCTGTAATGTTCTTTTATTTTAATTTTATGATTTATGTACCTGTACAAACCACACCCCACTTTTATATCTACGTTACCGTTATAACTACTCACTTCCTGGCCTATAGAGGGCGATGTATAAAATTATATCAGACCTACAGTGTTAACGGAAGCCGGAGGTGGTAAGATATATAAGAGTTAGGGGGAGTGGCTAACGGGAGCAGATTTTCATTTCTCACAGGGCATTACGTGACTGTGGCAAATTGTATATTTGGGGGGTTCATTGCTTTTTAATACATTTATCTAACCTCTGAGTCAGATTCCTCCTTTATTCTTTCTGACTGAATTAGTAATACGTAACACAACATAAATAGGTTATTGATGTTAGTTTCTTGTCAGGGGGAGCTTATGCTAGCGGTGCGCACATTAGCTGAGAACTATGTTAGCTAATAAGATTCTTACAGGAAAGTAAAGGTACCAAGCTTCACTTTAAATTAGCGCCCGCACAGCCTATATTAGTGTACTTACTAGGAATGTACATGTAATTAGTTACTAAGAAATAATGCAAGTGTACAGGAAGTTTCAGGGAATTAGAGGGCACTAAGCTGTCCTAAATTTTATCGAATGTTAATTTCATAACATTGTGTGATGTTACCTACTGCAGGTTCTAAACTGGCAGGGTGCACATTTATCTTTAAAAGTATCTAAAATAAATACAAATGATGCTGTATGCCAAGTACTCATTGTGTGAAGATGACCCCAAGGTAAGTCTGATGACCAGAGGAAGCAGCAAACTGAGAGACAACACTGCTGCACATTCCACACCGTCCATGTGAGCAGATGAGAAACATCCAAAACATGTACATAACATTTACGAATATTAATTAACTTGGAAATAAAAAGTAAAAGTACAATGAATAAGAATTGGTAGTTGTGTAGTTGTTTGTACATTACCCATAAATACCCACAACTAGTACTTATATCATACCTGTAAATAAACTGGTAGTCGTGTACTTGTTTTTACATTACCCATAAATACCCACTTGTATCATACCTGTATCATACCTGTAAGTAAACTGGAATTAAATGTAAAAGTACAATGAATAAAAACTGTCATGTACCTGTTTGTAAATTACCAACTATCATACCTGTAAGTAACCTATACTTAAGTTTAGAAGTACAATGATTTTGACATTGTAATTTTAGGTGTTATTTGTAAAATGTTGGTAAAATATACAGTAATTACCCAAAAAAATTGGAATCATACCCTTTACTTTTTGTTACACTGTACTTACCCAGTACTTAGCGGGTTGTAATTTAAAGTGTTGCCCACAACTAAATATAATTATCTTTAAAATGATCATTTTAGATAAGCTATCTGCAACCAGAATACAATAATACAGCCACCCACTTAATGATAGTTTGTATTTTAATAATAGGAAACTGTACAGTGGTATGTACACACATTTTAAAGGAAGAGGCACCAATTAGTGGCCATGTGCTTTACTTCAGTGTGGCAGTTCATGATGAACCAACTGATAATGAGACCCACAGGAAGGACAGCGTTGGGCATTTCCCTCGTGAAGCCAGAACCACACAATTGCAGTGTTGTCCTCTTCACCTAGAAGACATTATGGTAAACGTGGTTGCTATTGTATCATAATTCCAGATCGCTGGTAATCATCAACGCTACTTACACAGACAGCCCACCATTCTCTTAGTACCAATACAGGGAACAATGTGTGGGTCCTCCTTGGTACCAGCATATGATTTGGGTTTAAGCATACTGTAGGGGTCCTGTACAATGAATGTTAAAGTATGTGTTATATCTGTATTTTTTTTTTAAAGTATCATTATTTTGGGGGTCCTACCTGGCCCTTCTTGAGGGCCTGCAGGGCACGACGCTCCAAACCAGTGGCCTGTTCTTCATCAGTTGGTATTCCTGCAGTTATATGCAGCAATTTATCTTTCACACATCACTATAATGTAAATATCAGATACATTATCAAATATATATATGATATAAAAATAGCATTTTCAATACATCTTTTAATTGTCACATTCATAACGAGCTCACTAAATGTGTATTGCTGTAGTAGGTCTATGTGCATGTCTACACAGCAAGCCATGCCGCCCTCTAAAGGCGGGTCCATAAGATGCCGCCGCATTTCTATGAATAAAACCCAAATGACCTTGATTAGCCTACGTGTTTTCAAACTAGTTTTGCTTAACATTGACGTTATAATTTAATAACATTAACTGTCGCATTCGTATTTTAATACATATTTTGCGTGAATGAAAAAAGTTACCTAAGCTGTATCGCTATTAAACGTCAAGTGAGATCCACTGGCTTATAAACACAACTCTGACAAATACGTAGTCTACTGTAGGGTGTCTTAAGACAGTTGAAATAGCCACATTTTCCGTATGGTAGCCTACGCAGTTTTGACCTGTCTATTGTACATTCGAATACGTTTTAACGTGTAGGCTGTCAGCATATCTCACCTTTCAGAGTGGCCATAGCACGCTGCAGAGATCTAGGCGCAACATTGTGTCTTCCTGACAACTGAAATGTACAAGCCCGAAGTAAAAGTCGTCCTGCCATATTGGATTCACTTTCAGATACAGCAGCCTATGGTATGACCTGATAGTATGTCTGCTCTAATATGACCCCGACTGAGATCTGAGTGGCATGTGATTCACCAGTCACAGGAGAAAATGAACGGCCCTGGCCAATGACATTCGATAGTGGTGGAGCAGGTGCACGCATGCGCACAGCACAATTGGCCCCTGCCTCAAAAGTAGGCTATAATAATCTTATCCACGATTTCCTTTTAATGTATCAGGAAAAAAATCCACAAAAAAAAAATCTCAAACAAAAGTTACAAAGGAAGCGTAAATTAATTACATGATAAAAGTAGTAGGTCTAGCCTATACGCACAAAAAGGAAATATGAACACTAGTGGGATCAGACCAATCTCATCCCACAAGTGTTCACTAATTTCCTTACTTTTTGTGCCAGAGTGACCACAACCACAATGGCTGATTGCTATGCTGGTTGAAGAATGGGAGGCCGTCCCACAGCAGTGTGTGACCAGGCTGTTAACATAAAGCGGAGGTGCCAGGCTGTTGTTGCTGTGTATGGTTCTTCCACACGCTACTGATGCTCCTGTTTGTTAAATGAATAAATTGTAAAATTGCCAAATATGTCTTGTTCCTTCATATTTCATTAATCCAGTCCACCTGTTTGGCATTGTCAGAGAAGATTTTGGCAAATCTTTAATTGGCGCAACCCACATACTCATCTCACAAATGCATGTTCCTTACAAATGTGGCACCATTTGAAAAGGGAATAATCAATTTTTCCAATTGTACATGTGTTGCCAAGAAGCATTGTTACAACAAATAAATAATCTGCCAAACACACATTTACTTTTTTGTGTTCTTTCCTTTAAGTGGTAATTTGCCTTTATTGTGATGTTTTTACTCAATGCTTTTTTTAAACTAATAACATTTGGCTCAAATGGCTGAGATTGAGAAATTGATTATATCTACCAAGAAGGATCAAGCAGGTTTATATAATTTTGCATCATTGTAGTTTATACCAACATAGCATCACATTAATCCAACATTTGAGATGTGTTGTGATAAATGCATAGGCCTATACAATACAATATAGATTGCCTAGTTGTTAACATAAAAACTGATTTTGCATAATAACACCTGCACAGAAATATAGCCTACTCCAAAATTAAAAGTAAATACAGCCATATAGAGAAACCAGCGTTTCAGATTATTTCACAGGATTTACAACATTTATGACAATTGATGTAGACACATAATTAGACAAATACAAATATGAATATTAGATTTCATAATTCCGGAACTTCCGCAGTAGACTAGAGGGAGAGCCAGCAGACCAACGGAAACGCCGATGGCAGTAGTCACCTGAATGCCAATGACATGGAAATGTTCCTATATTATTTTTCACATACTTTTTGCTTCTGTCTGATAAAGTGACTATATGCCTTATTTCTTGACCTAAAATAGAATCTGATCTGTCAACTAGGCCCCATCCCCCTTTAAGCAAAATGGCCTCCAATTGTCAGTTTTATACCTAAGTAGCACCTTTCTTGCATTCTCTCCTGACTGGACAAACTGCTGTCGCTATGCCAACTGCAGATGAGGGTTACAGTCTCTTCACTGATCTTCAAAGGCAAAGGTATAAAGGAGCGGTCCTAGAATGATTGTAGGTTTAATTGGCACTGAAACACTTGGTGCCCTTTCTCAGTAGATCATACACAATTCAGATGAATCATCAAGATGGAATACGCTTTGTTTATTGATTTTACTGCCTGTACGGTGTCTTTGGGGGGGTTTAAAAGACATTTGTATTATTTTTTAAATCAAGCACATTCAGTAACAACACCACTTGTCAACACACCATCATATTATATTTATGATATATTTACAGCATTTAGCAGGTACTTTTATCCAAAGCAGCTTACAAATCAGTACAATAGGTATTATACAAGTAGTGGGCATGATAGACCTCCAGGAAATCAATCAACACATCTCAAACACATAGGCTTTCCAGACATTTACCCAATATTCACATTACAATATGTGTATATATCATGAGTATTTGGAATGTGAATTACCTGTAGATAGATCTGCTTCATCAGATGTTAATACAGGTGTTGCCCGACAAAAATTAAGGTCTTCGTGAGAAGTGACAGGGATTTCAGCTTTTGCACCTTCCAACATTGGCTCCTTCTTAGCTCTCACAGCCCAGTGCATTGACTGAAATAGTTTTTTAGTTTTTTTCAAATAAGTTAATATAATAATGTCCTATATACGTATATCAACAGAGTATGATATTCCCTCCCAAAAAAAATGAAAATGAAGTAACAAAGTTACATACTGTTTTCACACAGTCATTCAAGGCTTGCCAGTCTTGGAATGGAATGGTAACTCCACTTCTTTTCCAAAGGTCGTAATTTTTTCTTTTACTTTCATTGCATAAAACATCTTTTGCTTCTTGGAGCTTTTGGAATTCATTCACTAAAATAATAAAGAATAAGAAAAACAATATCATATCAACAACATGCATGCTACAAAATACATGAAGTATGTCTGACAGTAGACTACTGATTGTTATCACATCTAGGCCTATACCTGCTCTTGGGTTGTCTGGATGTTTGTCTGGGTGGCATGCCAGGGCTCTTATCTTATACTCGTTGACAATTTGTTCTGTCTGTTCATTAGACGACATTTAACGTCAAGAATTATTCAGTAAAAATATGAATGAAATGGTCGGATTATTTTTGGCATCATCAACAGTTCTTGGTTCAGACTATTTTCTGTAAAATTATTGACTTCATCGAAATAATAATTCCACACACTTGCATAGATAAAATTATTCACATCCATTTACATTTGCATATTGGCCCAATAATCATCTAAACGTTACCAAATAAACTCCGTTAAATACATATGTTTTACTGTATATCCAGTAAATAGGGCGATCCTTACCGAAGACAATTCATCACATCCTAATAATCCGTAGTAATCTTCCAAGTCCAGTGATTTGCAATACAAAATACCCTCCATAAAACACACAAATCCGTGCGCAAACTGGTGGTAAAATGTGTCTGACTGCAGGAAATGGCAATGGCAAAATGTGCAATCCCTCGAGTCCCCCTAGTTGCAGCGGCTGCGTACTGATGTGAGATCAGATGTACAGCCGCTCTGAACTTGTTGTTCGCACAATATTTACACGCCTACACTTTTATGTTGCGTCACTGCTTTAGATTATACTAATACATTTTATGCAACAAATGCAACAAGCAAATTTGAATGAATCATATTTATCATATATATATAAATGTTACGTAAGTATTTTTTTAAATTATTCTTTTTATTATTATTTATGAGTGGGCAGTTTATGTATGCACATATTCACATAAGGCTTTTTGGTGCGTACAAAACACTTAACAACTAGCGGAAATATTATTTTCACCTTATGACAAATTATGTTATGGTTTGACGTCATTGGCGTAAAGAAGTGACGCATGGGCCGGCAACTGGTTGAGAGCGAATCACGTGCGCCATGCAAATCACTCAGCTGTCGAAGCATTTTTTCACCACACGGTTCTCGGCTTTACTGGCTGAAGATGGCGGACGAAGAGAACATTCTTGTAAGGGCCTGCGCCAGCGACACCGATATGGACGTTCCCGCTGCAAAGAAGTCCAAATTCTGCCCCGTTTCGAGTTATGGATTCAAAGTCGCCAGTACAGAGCCAATCTCATGTGTAACGGAGGCCGCTGAGAGTTGGAAGGCAGCTGTGAGTTTTGCGCAACCAGCAGGCGAGCTGGAGCCGGTGATGGCGGTAGAACAGGCCCCGGCAGCATTATGTGGAGACAATGGACTTGGACTGCTGGTGTCGGAGCAACACCGAACAGTGGTGAAACTAAACGAGAGCGCTGTACTCGGGACACTTGCTGATGCGTCAGGTATGCAGACTGGGACAAGTGAGCACTTCGAGTTTGTGTGCCCGTCTGAGCGCTGTGCTTTGTTTTCCCAACTTACCGGCGAGAAAAGTAGTTGCACGCAAAGCAGCTAATATAATTTAGCTATGATTGATCACAGTCATATTACAATAGCCTACTTAAGGTTCTCAGGTGTTGTATGAAAGTTACACTCTGGCAGGGATTTAATTGACATCCCTGCAAAAACACAACTCTTATGTGTTGAAATGGGTTTGAATGTGTTAATGTAGGTTAATCAGCATTGTCCTTTCTTGTGGCACCAGCCTTAGATTATTACATGTTTCTGCAGAATAAATATTAACTACATATTCTGCTTTCACTGTATAGCTCACTTGCTGGTAAACAGACACGCTTATGGCAGGATGGATGGCAGATGATAGCCTAGTAGTGGTTATGCCTGGTCTACCTGTAGTAAGATAAGCATCCTTGGTTAGTCTAGTCTGGTCTGCTTCTTAATACTTTAATACCAAATTGTAAATTGATGTAAGCCTTTTGTAAATGTAATCTGCTTAATTGATCGTTTTGATCAGAATGGATCATTATGTAACTGTCTTACTTACTGTTTAGATTATCTTGTGCATGATGGAGAGCATCCGTCAAATGGTCTAGCTGAAACCCCAGAGCATATAAATGAGGATGATGACAGATCCTCTCACGCAAGTTCCAGTGATTGGACACCTCAACCACAAATAGGTACTAAGATGACTCACATTGTAATAGTTTTTATTATTATTATTGATTCCAGCTATTTAGTTATATGAACTTTAGATGGGTACAAAATCAGGTGTTTTGGTCAGTGACTATGTGATATGTATATATTTTTGTTATCAGGCTCCTACAGCTTCATACAGCAACACATAATGAGGGAGACCGATCCAAGGACCATTCTGAAGGACTTGCTCCCTGAGACTGTTCTCCCACCAGATATAGATGACATGACTTTGTGGCAGATAATTATCAACATCTCGGAGCCTCCCAAACGAAAGAAGCGCAAGGATATCAACACCCTGGAGGATGTGGTCCGTCTTCTCCATGAGAGTAAAAAGATCCTTGTTCTGACTGGAGCTGGAGTACGTGTTCACTGCCAATATACTACCCTGCCATGCGACTGTTATCATTGATGTTCCACCACTGTCTTTGGCACTTTGCTTCTGGTCTAATGAGCCTGCCAAAATATCTACTCTTTCCTTTAAAGGTGTCTGTTTCATGTGGAATACCGGACTTCCGTTCCAGAGATGGCATTTATGCAAGGCTTGCAGTAGACTTCCCCGATCTTCCTGATCCCCAATCAATGTTTGATATTGAATACTTCAGAAAAGACCCAAGGCCATTCTTCAAGTTTGCCAAGGTTTGTTTACTGTTTATCTTGTATTATTATTATTGACAAAAATCATATCATATGTACATATTTATTCTGCTATAATAACACAGGGTATTTGTATTGATATTACAAAAACATACTTTTAATTGCAGGAAATTTACCCCGGCCAGTTCCACCCATCACCCTGTCACAAGTTCATATCCATGTTGGATAAACAGGGGAAGCTGTTGCGTAATTACACACAGAATATCGATACATTAGAGCAAGTAGCCGGTGTTAAGAGGATTATCCAATGTCACGGTAAGTGATATTGCACTATTGCACTGATATTGTGTTTGCATTTTATTGATTATCTTATGGTGTTGGCTGACCAAATGTTCCTGTTTTTAGGGTCATTTGCAACTGCATCCTGTCTTGTCTGTAAACACAAAGTAGATTGTGAGGCTGTGAGGGAAGACATCTTCAGTCAGGTATTTTCAGAATAATTGTAGGAAATTAAAGATGCACTATAGAAAAATATTACATCATCCAAATGGCAGCATTCATCATGTGACTATTGACAATTGTATGCTTTGTGATTTCACTTTGACACTATATTGCATTACATTACATACATTCATGCAAATTGTCATTAGAACGCCACCTCCACCAAATTAGGACATCACATGTATTGTAAAGCTATTGAACTCTGGAGAGGTGGAATGGTAGCCTGGCTCTGTCCAACTATACTCTCCGCAAAATGTTAAAGCTAAAATATTATAGTATGGAAACCCTTTTAAATGTAGCATTCGCACAGCCACTCTGAATGGCGGACCAATGGGGGTGGTGAAGTGCAATGGCGTTGGTCAAGCGTTTGTTTGAAAATTGTCCATGAAGTGATACAGTTTTAGCAACTCTACAGTTGCGCCAATAATTTTTTCTCTTTAAATTCTGCTGAGTTCTACACCCATTATAAATCAAAAGACTGCAAACAACATCAAATGGAGCACGTCCAGACCCTATTCACAAAGTGAATTTCGGATCTGGTTACATCACGCTTACACCAGGCTTACACTAGGCTAGTGGAATACCCCAGCGCAGTGAGTGAGGTCCATGAAGATGTACAGTATTTACTGCTGTGCCAACCTGTATCACCACAAGGGCAAATTACAACACTGGCTGTGTATCTTTGGTCTAATCTACTGATGAAATGTTTGTTTGTTTATTTATTTTTTTTTTTTTACTTGTGAAACAAATAGGTTGTACCCCGCTGTCCACAATGTCCACCAGATATACCCTTGGCAATCATGAAGCCAGATATTGTATTCTTTGGAGAAAACCTTCCAGAGATGTTCCATAGAGCCATGAAGCAAGATAAAGATGAGGTTGACCTCTTGATAGTTATTGGCTCCTCACTTAAAGTCCGACCAGTTGCTCTTATCCCAAGTACGTATCGTAGTGATGATAAATTCTTATTTTTTTGTCAGTATTTCACATGTTGGGCTCGCTGGGGTACAGCCATGTGTAGCAGTTGTCCTTGTTTCTTCCTCCAGATGCCATTCCTCATGAAGTGCCTCAGGTCCTGATTAATAGGGAGCAGCTGCCTCACCTCAATTTCGACGTAGAGCTACTTGGAGATTGTGACGTAATTGTCAACGAGCTCTGTCATCGATTGGGCGGGGACTTTGAGCAGCTGTGCTACAACACCTTTAGACTCGGTGAGATCACAGAGAAGCCCCCTCGTTTAGCGGCTCCCACCGAGGAAGCACCTTGCGAGGCTTCGTCTGCTTCCAGCGAGGACACACCCGAGGAAGCGATGCAGCGCGACACAGACTCTGCAGTGAAGCCGCCCGACGACACAGGTGCTCAGAATGCTGCGGAGACCTCTAATGGCGACGCGCCTGCGCAGTCTCGTCCCGACGAGGAAGAAGCGGAGTCTTCAGATTCGCTGCCGGAGGATGCGGAGAGAGAAGAGGCTGCTGATGCCAAATGCCATAGCACCAACATCGAATTTCGCAGACGATGCTGGATGAGCCGAATCAACAGAAGCCCAATCAGCAAGCGCCTCGACGGTAAGGAATGTTTTATTTACTGGGCTGACATCTGTGAGCTGAGATTCAGCATACAGCCACAGTAGCAGGATGCGACCTGTGCTCTCTCTATTGATTGCCATTGTTCCCCCATTGTTCCCCAGCATCTCAGTACCTGTTCCAAGCGCCAAATCACTACATCTTCCACGGGGCCGAGGTTTATTCAGAGTCTGAGGACGAGACGTCGAGCTCCTGTGACAGCGACACCGAGGACTCGTGCTGCAGTGGAGATGGGATAGAGGAGGACAGCGACTCGGAGGAAACGAGCATGCTGATGCCAGACGGAGACGCTAGCTACAGAGACTCGATAGCACGTACACTAGACAACAGTGAGCACTTGTCCAGAGTGCAGACAGACAATACGCCCAACAATATTCAGAGCACCACACAACTTTAATTGTGAACTAACCAGTCTACAAAGCACTACATGTCTTTTGTTTTTTGGACCCATGAACCTTAATATTAATTTTCATAGAGTTGATATTGACTGTTTTATGTGAATATGCAGCATGTTTGTTCTTTCTTGTTCTTCTTTGTGCCCAGTTTGGTCACTTG
This sequence comes from Forbesichthys papilliferus, assembly GCA_025399855.1. NCBI lineage: Eukaryota > Metazoa > Chordata > Actinopteri > Percopsiformes > Amblyopsidae > Forbesichthys > Forbesichthys papilliferus. Next base: position 11,131 of record JAODOY010020483.1, read on the forward strand.
GCATTGTGTCTGAAAGCTCATACTGTATGCTACTGTCTAAATAGAATGCATTGGCTTTAACTGTACTTACATGAACATGTTTGTTAAATTTTTTACATTGTTTTAGATGTGTAGAGAATACTCTAATCCAGAGTCACATAACTGCATCGTACAATTGGAAGCATCAGTTCATATATAGTCACCATACCTTTTTTAATTTACGGTGCAGTCTCAGTCTTCTGTAGTGTTCTGCAATTGCTTGAAATACCTGACGTGAAATGTGGAAATGTTCTAAAGTTGCTGCCTATTAAATAGTGGGTACTATGAGTTTCAGACACAGACATGAATGATAGTGAGATGGTTCACTTGAATGCATTCTCTCACTTGCAATACAAATAGTTCAGTTCTTCCTTTCCTTTATTATTTTTTTATGGGAACATCTTCAGTCTAGACCAAAGAACATCATCAGCCTTTAAGTTGTCATGAGCTTTGTTAATCTTTTCAATTAACATCTTTTAAAAATTGGGGTTTCTTCTGACATGGCAGCTACTTTTTACAGTCAATCCTCGTATTTTTATACTCTTATTGTGAGACATACTCAGCAGAGTAGGATAGTTTTTATCTTAAAAGTATATCAAGTTTTAACAAGACTATATTCATTGAGTGGAAGAGGAGAAATGTCACTTTTTCTTTATTTATATATTTTTTGTGCAAAATTGACCTGGTCACTTTTGATAAAACAGAAAAGGTAGACAATGTATTTCATTATACAATGGATTATGCTGCTTCTAAAAATCAGCATTGTTGTTAAACCATATTTGAGCCAATCTTTGTTAGATACATCTCTACAAACAGTTTCATGCCATTTTATTTAAGCGTATTTTGTTTACGGTTGTCTATGTTTGCAAGTTGGGTTTATTATAAGTAAAGAAAAAAAAATCGTTGCATTTTCCCATTATTTCATGTTCGTGATGTGGGCATGGATGGATTCGTATCTTTGCTCGCTGCCATCTTGAAAAATAACTACATTTCCCAAAATCCTACCTAGTCACATGATGCGAACTGTCGCAAAATTTCAGTTAACCACAACAGCTAGCACACCGACATGGACACCAAAGACGCTTGGCACTTTCTCTACATAGTCTAATTTCTACATGTTTTGTTTTTGTGAGCTTCTGCCTATAAGAAACGAAAACATAATCAACATGGAAGATATGGAACAAGGCGGTTTTGAAATGAACGATGACCACAATCACAACTACTGTGCGAGCAGCGGTAATGTTCAACCGTACCTCTGGCCCCAGCTGTCAGATATAGCCCCAACGCTTCCCCAGCCTCATTCGTATTTACCCGTGCCTGGAAGAGACGTAGTGGTCTGCTCCGGTAATACCGGTAGTACCGGTAGTACCGGTAGTAATGCCCCCGGTCCGAACTTAATGGACTCTGATTCTAACAGCAGTGAAGGCAGTGAACTAAGTGAAAACGATAGTCCAACTTCATCAACCTCGGTGGCTGCCAAATCCCCCCGCAACTCTACCTCAAAGTATCGTAAGTTTCCACAAAACTACAGTACCGTAGACCACTATGTTTAACTAATAACACATGCAGCAGTTATTTGTTGTGACACTACACAGCTTCTCCACCATTTATTCGTACGTACCGGCACGTCACATTAGTAGCTTATACTTCAGTTTCTGAGCAGCCTTTGGATAGAACCATTGCATGGCATTAAATCCAAACTGTATCCTTCCTTATTTAGTTCTAAATGCGATGGCTGTAGAAGATTACCGAAAAAATCACTGGCCTCACCTGGAGAAAGCTATTGATCTTCTGCTTATCCAGAAGCCCACAGACCACATCTCTATTTCTTATGCGCAGATATACAGGTAAGACATATTTAGGATGTTTAAAGGCGATGAGTATGCAGTGCATTTATGTTGTCAATTAACATGAGCAGTGTTAAACAAAAGTCAAAGGTGAGACAAACCAGACATTCCGTTAATAAGGGTGGGAGGAACTTATTGACTGTATATTGTTGGGCATATTGTCTGTCTTGAAGTATTTGACATTATCCCTATCTATTTTTTGTAAAATACTTGGTTTCTCTATCTATTATGTGAGTGACCTTATTGTTTGCCATGTTCTTTTCTACAGTTATGTCTACAAATGTGTTTGCCAGCAGCACTCTGAGCTACTTTATAAAGACTTAACATTGAAAATAACAGCTCATCTTAAAAAAGTATGCTCACATCTACATGTAAGTATTAGAAATGCCCACAGCAAACACAAAATGAGTTCTCCAATAAGATGATGAATAAACTACCTTTTTCGTCCTCCAGGCCAGTCCACCTGAGATCTTCATTGAGAACTTCAACTTTGCCCTAAGCCAATACACAGCGTCGCTTCAATGTATAGCTTCGGTGTTTATGTACATGGTATGTAACCTTTTAGAAGAACAGAACATCATGTTGTATGTCTGTTTACAAATATGTGAGTGACAACAGATTTTTAAGATTGAGTGTCTGTACCGTTTTTGTTTTTAGAACAAGTTCTACATTGAGACAAAGTTAAACAGAGACCTTAAAGAAGAGCTGCTGAAGCTGTTCGCTGACCACGTCGCAGAGAAACATGTGAGGACACTGATGCGTAAGTTGAGCTCTTAAGTCATTTTCAGTGAACCATCTCATTCTCTCTTGCCTTAACACACTGGGAGACACAGAACATCATGCCGGACATCGGACAGGCAAGGTTCTCATTGATAAACATTTTTTTTGACATGTACTGTATCTTACCTGTTGGTCTTCTTCAGCACTTCTCATTCAAGCGCATTCCATGCCTTTTCAAGTCCAGCCATCGACCATGGCCAATGTGGTGAAAGGCCTCTATAGTCTACGTCCAGGTAAGTCTTGGCGTGGCTGCTGTGATTCAGACCTTTATTATTATGTTAAAGCTAGCCAACATGCCATGTCACACCAGCATTATTCATAACGAATCATCTGTTAGTACATTGCAGTGGGTAATATTGTATTACTCCTGCTAGATTAACCGAAACTGGCATCCTGCATTAATTGCTCTATTCCTATCGAGTCTATAAACGGTACGTATTCCTGTTTCAGATTGGGCCCAGTTAGCCCCAGCACTCTTCTCTGGATTCATTCCTCAAATCAACCCTCCCACTCTAGAATCCCAGTTGTCTGATTATGCTGCTCTTGACCAGAAACTGCAGATGGAGCTCTCCATGAACGGCTTCCCACGGTGGGTTTCTAAGGCACTCTGTGTCAGTCACAGGTTGTTAGACATTGTGCGTTACTGAATACAGCTACCACAGGGGTCGTTATTTTGTTTGTGTGTATTTCCATATGTATAATGCATTGGTAGTTAAACACAAGGGAGCACAGTTGTGTAATATTGCAAGATACCTGAAATGACCTGCTTATGCTCCTTGTCTTTTGAATTGAATCAATTCTGGGCATTGGTCCGCCATTCTCTTAAATGAATAAAATGCCTCCAATATCTAGTCTACAACATTAGCAGTATCTGCCACGTTTCATAAAAAGCAGATACATGATGTTGATACTTCATAATCATAAAACACACAAAGTAATTACCACAACTTAGCTACATGTTTACAAATATACTGTATTTACAATTTTCAGAAAATTGTTTAAAAAAAAAGTTAAATATTTTGTAAACAATTTAAATATTTTACACAATTGTTAATGGTTGCATACACAAAATAGTGTTGGAGATATTTTCAGCCAACTCTGCTGCATCAACCACTCAATGTATCTACAGATAACCTAGAAAACATGACATGAGTCAAAAAGCTATATAAAAAAAGCTATTTAAGAAAGCTTAATGGCCTAATTGTTATCATATGGAAAAAGTGCTCCATGACCGTAATTGTAGCCCGGCTTCTTGACAAATCGCAGCGAGCCTGTTTTGCAATGGCCCCTTTCCACAGGGGTATTATGTTAGCCCATACCATTTATTTGAGACGGTACCACTAGGTACCAGGGCACCAGCAATACGTATTTTCTAGAAGCCTTCACAAGTTACATCTTTCTCAGTGAACTGGCATAACAAAATGCAACAGACCATAATTAATATTAGGAGCAACACCTGTGGTTACCATACTATGACAGTAATGACACCTTAGTACAGGACAGGACCCTTTATAATGTTTAAATGGCATTGTTGTCAGTATAGACACTTTAGTAAACAGTCGTTTTTTTAAATAAAATTGTAGGGAAAGCTGTAGTAGTCTTGGAGCCAACACTGTTGGTATACAGTACATGCATAATACATTAGCAGAATTTGTGTTTTGCCTTCAGGGGAAGTTGCATCACCATTGTGTTGGGATGCAAACTGAAAGTGCACATGCAGCCATCCACATAAGTCTTCATTGTTTTGTGTGTGGTACCAGGGACACTTTCTTTCCCCTGTGGTTAATGCAGGCCATAGTACCAAAACCTTTATGTGAATGATGTGTTCCACTCAACTGTTACATATACTTAAGTCCTTCTCCTTTTTGGATGAATTTAATCCACTTTGTCTTTTGTAAATTAGTTTTTATGATCTAGCCTCGCAAGACAATCTTGATCTCGCGAGCTTCATTTTAATTTTGCTGTGAGAATCAGTCTGGAAAGCCTTGAAATCATTTTGAATGTGTCCGAGTAGCAACTGAACTGTCAAATATATTTTTTGAAAGTAGCTGCTTTTTACAAAGAGTTTCAATGTACGGCTCCCCAGATTGAGTTGTGACAACAATTCATCTGACATGTCAGGTTATGTATGGTCTAGCATTCCCCTGTTGAAGCACACTTTTCTCCCTTTTAAATGCACTATATTTTTTAATGAACAAATCGGCATCTTTGGTATGTTTTTATTTTTATATTGTACAGGATATTTAATCACAGGTGGGATATTGTTTCCTTTTGTTTTCCAGAGGTGACCAGTCTCGTAAGAGGGCCAGCGAGGATTCCTGATAGCAAGGTCAATGCTACATTGCCATCTACAACAAAAACTATTACATAAACCTATCACTGTGCCTCCACCATGTTTATTATTACATTGGGTACAGTTTTAACAATTGGTTGTTTCCATTCATCTTGAAGTTTGCAAAACACTGAACCAGAGACAATACATTTTTGACAAGGAATAGCATATTTTTGCTTAAATTCACATAGCTTTGAAAAGCACAGTGGATAAAATATGGTGCTACATGCTACTGTACAGTACATGTTCAGATAATTTTTTTCACCTAATGTGAAGAGTGCCTTATGGTGTCTATTCTAACCATAATGAGGGGACAGTTTATACCTGCGAGAGGTGTATTCAAATGTAGTCTAATGACTCAAGTGCTGCTAGTAAGATAGTCTATGCTTTCACTCAATAACTACACATTTACATATATATAATTAACTCAATTTTAAATTAAGCTGATACAAGTTGCATCAACAAATGCTATTATTTATCACATTACTTACAAAGAATGAGGGTCCCTTGAGCTTATATCATTGACGTTTGAATGGCTTCTGATACCGATAAACCTATTATTTTGGACAGGGGAAAAATGTGCAGAAGACATTGAATTGAAATTTGCTTTTTTATCGACATGCTGCCTTCACTCACTGTCAGTCATGCCTGCCAAAGACGGTATGTTTTCCTTTTTTATATAGACCTAATGCGTCTGGATGCAAACATGCAGCAATGTTTTGCTGCTGAAGTTGCTGTTTTGTCAGGTTTTTGAGCCAGTTCTTTTCAGAAATGAATGATTTGTTTGGCCCGTGTACCATCATACAATGGTCAAATAGGATGTGTAGGTTTTATGGATTTTGTGAGGGACCAAGCAGAAGAATTTAGATATTTAATGTAGAATGTGACAGTTTCAGGATGTTTGTCTCAAAACATTCAAGGAAATATATTTAAATAGACAACTCAATGGAAAGAAATTGCTTGGGTCACATTAACATTTGGTAATTTGACTCTTTTATCCAAAACAATCTGCAGTGAGTACAATTAAAAGTATTTATACATGGGGCTTATCTTACCCCAAAATGCTTAAACCAGTTTTATTGATTGAACCCAGGATGTCTGAACTGGGAGTCAGAACACACAGATCACTGGACAATTCTAATCAAAACTGATCAAACTGTCCTACACAATTGAATTAGTAATATATTATGTGAATAGACATATATTAGACAATATTAACACTTTCGTTCACATACTGTAATGTACATTTTGGTTAAATTAGAAAGTATATCTTAACCTTAGCCTTTTTAAATGTAAAGCGTTGTTTCCCCCAATGCATTGTCATACTAACTGATTCCTGCATGTCAAGTCTCTTTTGCCATTATAAGGAGGATATTAGGTGAGTACTGTGTTTGAATGTCTGGCTGTGCAGTTTGAATGTGTGTTCATGCAGCCGTCAGTTTATGTATCCCCGGTCAGCAGGAAGGTATCACAGGGGTTTAGTTTGATATATATAGCAGTAATAATACACATCATTCATAAAGGTACTCCTAACATTGCGGTTTATTTCCGATCACGACCCTAAGGTGTCACTAAAGTAGAGCTTGAGAAAATGACAGAACATTAACTGTTATTCCTGTCAGTAGTGGCAGCCTACTTACAATGTTTAGATAATTCTAGCTATCCCAGCAAATATGTTGTGTTAATGAAAGATTTGATTTCACATATCATCTCACCTGAGTCTGTACACCCCCTGAAGTGTGTGTGTGTGTGTATATTTCCTGTCGATGAATGATCATGATCATACACAATCTTTTGTCACATCTTTTTTGTTACCTGCTTAATGATGGGATTTAAATGTTGTTACACTGTTTTAAGTGTAAATAAATGCTCAGGCTTGCTTCCTATTTTGTTTCTGCCTGTGAATGTCGGAGACGGTTTCCCTCACTTTCAGGCTGTTTCAAATAAATAAGTTTCATTAATGATTCATCACTTGAGAGATTTATTTATAATGTATTCAGTTTGAATTAAGTAAGAATGATGATTCATGGTGACAACAGTTTGTTTGATGCTGTAGAAGTATTGTTATTTGAACTCACCTATTCCTTCAATGCCATTTGACACTCATTGCCAAGGCTGGGATAGTGTTGTGTCGTGCACAACAACTAATTGTGTTCCTATTTATAGGGCCACAGCTATGGATAACCTTTTTTTATTTTCAGTGTATACACAAACCGACAACTAGCAAACTGAGTAGATACTTTCAAAATTGGACAAAAGGTGTGTTTATTTACAATTGCTGACACTACTTTGAACTCTGTTGAGCTCAATTCTTAAATAAAAACAAATGAAAACACTTAATTAAGTAATTTACTGTATATTACCAGATTTCATGGTGACAACAGTTTGTTTGATTAATGCATGCCTCAGTTTATGTGTTATAATCGATTCGGTCAACATTGGTTCTTTAGAGCTGTTCCAGAGGGCTTGTGTATGTAAAACACGGGCTGTTTGACAGATTACCGTAGGTGTTGTGTTGGAAGAGGAAACCCTTCACAGCACGCACTCTGGCCAATAAGCAGGCACACCAACCTGACACATGGGCATGGCCTCCCCGAAATAACCTGCGACTAATGCACTGACAAATGTTGCTACTTTTACTGGTGGCAGGTTACTCTAGCTACTCAGCTCCACATTTTCTTGTCAACCTAAGTTAACGTTGCGAGAAACCGGGAAGGCTGGGCATTTCCCTGTGTCCGGATTTCCTCTGGTGGCCGGAAGACTGGAATCTCCCTCTTGGCGCACAGGTGTACTCGGATGATTTACCAGTTGTAGACATTCTTTTTATTTTTAAGGTAAAGCACCTCCCAATTACTTTTTCTCTGCTCTACCCACATAAAAGCTTTGTAGAACTTTGTTATAAAAGTGTGACTTGACCCAGGCAAGCATGAGCCTCTGTGTAGCCAAGGCCTGTCCATCTACAGTGTGTAGCTGTGTTGTGACGTAGTGTTATTACACTAGACAAGTAGATCATGTCTACTTAATAAAATGTGTTTGTGTAACTGAATTTGCCATCCTTGATTGAAAATGTGCCTTCAGGCATACAGAAGATGAGGGCCGTGGCTTTTTCTTGATTTTCTAGATGTAAATTGAGCCCTTGCTATTATTAGATATGACTTGTTGGGCTTGGAGGCTGTTTGCAAAGGATTAATGTACACAACAGCTGCAGCTACAGGTCTGTTAGAAGGCCATTGCTTCTCTTAATTGCGATGATTTGAGTGTCCGTGGCATATGTTGTGACATATCTCGTGTCTTACTCTACCTACTTCACACAAACATTGCAAAAAGAGTGCCCTTAACTGTGAAATGATTTGAGACAGTGGCGGAGCAGTGGTGGCCCCCATTTGATGAGGTCATGGACATCATGAAACCGATACCTTGCGCAGGCTCCTTGGTTAGAAAGAAGCCTAAAATACAAAGCTATTTTAGAATCATTTGGTAGGTGAACCATTTCAAACCGTTAACTAACTAACTAACTAACTAACCGCCATTTACAAGACGCTGTTTGATAGAGATGGCCAATATGTTGATATAATATCAGTATTTTGATAAATGAACAGACCAGGTGGTCCACAGGTGGTCCACCTGGCATATTCCCAGCTTTCCTTCCAACACAAATCCGAGAATGAATGTTGTGTAATTGTGTCGGCAGCATGCAGGAGGCCGGTGAGCAGCCGCCACTGTCTCAGCTCCTGAGAGAGAGCTACCTGGCTGAAACCCGGGCCCAGCCGCGGCACAGCGAGATGAGCCGCTCCGACTCATCGTCGTCGTCACGGCGGCTGTTCTACGGGCCCGTCAAAGGCAGGGCGGGCGAGGCACGGGGCCAAGACGCAGACTCCCAGTTCCCGGACCTGTCCGCCTTCCTCAACCAAGAGGAACTGGACAAGAGTGTCGACCTCGCTTGCCAGGCAATCGGCCACGAGTCTCACGAGGAGAGGTCAGAGGTCAGGGCCGCTGTCGTTCCCTCCGACCCCCTCCCTGCCGGTGTTGCTCCCCCCTCCACTAAACCCTCCGCTGGTTCTCCTCCGGCGGACACCTTGGTCCCTCAGCCAGCCTGCGGCCCAAGAGAGCTGGCGTCAGCCCAATGCACCACGCGGGATGGCTTCCCTGAGCAAGGCAGCAGCGGCACCAGCAATAGCTGTGGTGACATTGGCAGGTGTCCCATGAGCGCTCCGTACGGTGCTGAGACCCAGTCCAAGAAGGAGTTTCTGAACAAGGCTGCGGATTTCATCGAAGAGCTCTCCTCGTTGTTCAAAGCCAACAGCTCCAAGAGGGTACGTCCCAGGACCTGCAAGGTACACCGCAGCAGGGCCCACAACAAGAGCCCGAGCGAGGGGACGGTGGCTCCAGTTACCCCGGACGACAGGGAGCGACCTACCATGCTATTTGAGGCTGAGATGGATAAAGCTAACGATGATGCTAGCTACCGTCTGGAGGCTCAGCTAGAGCCAGGGAGTAGTTTTACCCAGTTTCTCATGCAGGACTGCAGGATTACTGAGGAGCAGCAGTACAACCCCCATTCTGAGGGGGTGGCCCAGGAAAGCCCAGCTCTGACAGACACCCTCTACTCAGCAGACACGGTCTGTGAGCCTCCTCGATTCATCCAAAAACTGAAAAGCAGGGAGGTTCCGGAAGGCAGCAAGGTCCAATTAGACTGCATTGTAAGAGGACTGCCATTACCTGAAGTTAGGTAAGGCAAACCCAGTTATACAACTCTTTATTTTGAACACTGCAATTAATGTTTGATGTGTTTGGTTTTATTTAGATTAGCAAGGACAAGAGTGTCTACATTGTTCTGGTTAAGCTGTCATCAAACGAAATGTTTGACACAATACACAACTCCATAGATGTGTACTGTGAGTACTTAAAAGCTATTTGAGTTATGAGCTAATAAAATACAAACTTTTTCCAGATACATTATTTTAGCAGCAGTACTTTCTGATTGAAGAAATATAATTCTCATTTTACTGCTACTGTAATGGCTTCGCTTTGGGAGCCACATCTTTTAATAATGTCTTCATTCATCTTGTAAGGCAAATATATCTTGGAGCACACAATGCTCAAATACATTTGGTCCTATGGGTGCGCTCAAGGAGGATGTAGATGTGAACAGAGAACAAGTCAAATGTTCCACTTGTATTTTGGTTGAATAAAGCCAGCGAGCCTTGACTGATAGTGGATGATTAGTCTATAAACTGCTTTGATATGCGTAAGTTAAAACGAATGAAGCTCAAGAGTTCTAGAGAGTGGTGACAAGTGATGATAGCCAACAGCTGAAACTGAAAATGTGTTTGTGTGTGTGTGTGTGTGTGCGCTCGTGTGTGCGTGCACGTGCGTGAGCTTGTGTGTGTGACATTTGGTCATCACAGTGCTATCAGTCTGAGGAAGAACACCAGCAGAACCTCATGGTTATTTGTATTGTTGATCATTGGTTTAGGAATTGAAATATACATACTTTCAAATATCTAAAATGTAATAAACGTGTTCCTTTTTGCATAACATAGATTTTAATGGAACTGAATCCAATGGCGGTTCAGAGGTTAGACGATTGGGGGATGGACTTGCTGGTGCTTCAGAACATTGTTCAGCCACTAACATATTCTTGTCCTGGTAGAATGTAGCTCTGCCATTTTTAGCCTGACTGGCACAGAGCTCTGTAGTTGCGTCTGATATTGGAATTGCCTGTCCTGTCAAGAGAAAGATGAACATGCTCTAGAGTGTGGTAAGACATTTAGGATCTTTTTAGTTTAGTTTTTAAAAATTTTATTGGGGGAGAGTGTCTATGTTAAACTGAACTCATGTCTGGCTTGTACTTGAATAGGTTATTGTTTACTTAATATAGAAGTTCTCTCTAGTTACTCTAGTTTGGAGAAGGTTAGATAGAGTTGTCAGGTTACTGTGTTTCACCATTCAGCTGCACTCAATTTCATATCATGACATTTTTGCGGCTTTGGTGCGTCAGGGAATAGCATTGTGCATGTATCTAACTCTATGTTTAGCATTGTGCGTATGCGATTGGGCAAACTAGTCAGAGCTCCAAGGGATCTCCTCTCTGGTGCTCAACTCTGGAGGGGAAATAGCCCTAACAGGTGCTATGAGCAGGGTCTTTGCTACAGACCCCCAGACAACACATCTACTACTCATGCTTTCAATTTAGACAGTTACTCATTAGAAAGGATATCTCTCTCCAAAGACAAATATTCAGTGGTGTCTTCCTATTACATATTATATAAGATTCCAACAATACGGACTGGCTAGGACCAGACTGCTTCAGTCAATTTCTTACCAACAAACTTCCCAACAGAAATGTTATTATTATTATTATTATTATTATTATTATTATTATTATTATTATTATTTTGTATTTTTTTGTTTGTTTGTAGTTCATAGCCATGTTCATAATGTTTATGCATTCAGAACAGTGTCCTATACTGTATGCGCTAGGCACATTAGGGAAAAGAAATACCCTTTTGGTGTAAATCAGTTAGAACAACAATGTTGTTTCACTTTGAAACTCCTGCAGTGCCCCTCCTGCACTTCATAGTGGTGAGTGGTCCTTGGTCCTTTGAATCATGCCCCCCTCCCTTTCATCCCCAACAGCATTCACTGACTCACACTTTTCTCTATACCTGTCCCCAAAAGCCTTTTGGTGAACACATACCACATTCATTAAAGGTAGAGTTAGCCATTGTAAGTGAATACACTGTCAAATTCAGTTTATATCATGGTTCCTAACCGCGTTATGTAATTTGGTGTTTCTAACCAGCTCTGGCTCTGTAAATGTAATGTAGAAACCCAAAAGTCACTCAGTGAATATGGTCTGGACACACTCTCTTGGTTATTGTTTACAGTTTGCAGTATACTGGGCATAGACTTGAAACTATTCGAGCAGCTTTTAACCAGTCAGCATTGGATGGAGAGGTGTTTATGTTGTCAACCTCATGAACAATTCAGTATCGACAAACATTCTCCAGCATACCGGACTCAACCTTTAAGAAATTAGGGATTAGAGATCAAAGCAATGCAAGAGAAAAAAGCAGTATCATCACTAGCAAATGGTTTGTCTCTTGACCTGAATACCTCTACCATTTTGACAAGTTACCATTATTAGTGAGCTAGTGGCAGCATAGTTATTTGTATAGAACAGCAAAAACAACTGGAATGATTCCTTTATCAGGAACATATGTTGCTTGGTTAAACCTAGATTTTAAACAGAAGTATCACTCTATGTATATAGCTGTATATATGTAACATAAAAATGACTTATGCAGTCATGGACTGATTCATGCTTTGTCGCATTACTGTATAATGATGTATCCATTAACGTTGTGAATTTGAAAACGCTACCTTTTATTCAGAAAATGTCAGTTTCAAGAAGCTAAATGATAGCCAGATACTATACTGTATACTATACTATATACGATACTGAATGCAATGCATTGTGTGTCTTATTACAGGTGGTTCTGTGAGGGCAAAGAGCTGGAGAACAGCCCTGATATACAAATACTAACCAACGGAGAGCACCACTCTCTGATCATTACTGATGCATTCGAGGAGGACACTGGACGCTACTCCTGCTTTGCATCCAATCTTTACGGGACAGACTCCACGTCAGCCGAGATCTACATTGAAGGTGACGCTTTCAATGCTTTAACTATAGTTCACACGCAACACTTCTCCCATGCTGACTGTGGTGATTGTACTTTCGGTCTAACAGGCGCCACCTCTACAGACTCTGAGGGGGAACAGCGCGTTGAACACACGGCACAGTGAGCTCCTGTCATTCCTTAACAAATATATTGTATTGTACAGCGACAAGCATGCCCCAACTGTGTATGGCCTTTGTCTATTTTCAAAGGCTGCAGAGGGAAGGAACACAGCCTGCATCTGGCCCAGTGGTGTCTGTGGCAGTAGAAGAACTCCTTTCACCCCAGCCTACCACAGAAGAAGAGCCACTGCTTCAAGAGCTGCCCTCTCAGCCGACTAGCCAAGAATCCCCTGTGCCTCTGCATTCTGTCCGTACGTCAGCCATTGTGCTGCCTGTTCTAGAACCTTCACAACCCCCAGAGGCATCTGCACCCCATCCACCCTGGGTGGGACCTGCAGCCGCAACAGTCTGTGTCTCTCCTCCTTCACTAGCAGAGGAAACACAAGTGTTGTCAGTAACCCTCCAAGATGTGTCCATACCAGAGCCTGAGCAGTCATCTGTAACAATAAACTCCTTGCCGACGAGCCCAGTAGCTCCTGTTCAGCTGGCACAGGCAGTATCAGCTGTACCCGAGGTGCAGTTGCCTACGTACATTCGTCATTCACGATGTTGTTGTTGTTGTTGTTGTTGTTGTGTGGGTCCTACAGGACAAGCCTGTAAAATAAATATGCTGTGTAATGACTAGGGCTGTCCTGCTTATTATTCTTCAGAGTCAAAGCAACCATCATTACCTTCAGGGGATTGAAGTGCGAATGTGTATGGCCGCACCAGTGTTCACAAAGGTACATGATCTTCATTAGGGGATATGCGGTAATGCCTTTCGTGGTTGCTTTTTAATGTGCATGTTGTTCTTCTAGAGCCTGCAGGACCTCCTGGCGTTTGAGGGCCAGTTGGTGGTGCTAGAGGGTCGGGTAAAGGGTGTGCCGTCTCCCAGAGTGGACTGGTACAGGGAGGGAATTCTCATAGAGGACTCCCCTGATTTCAGAATCCTACAGAAAAGTAGGCACTACTGTTAAGTTAGATGTTTTGTAACATATAGACTGTATACTGAATACTGTATATTCCATTGGTTTAGTTGCTAAAAGTTATGCCAAAGCTAAATATTGATGATGATGTCTCTGCAAGCTTCTCTGTATTAATACTGTTGAAGTTCAATTTTTATATATATA
>JAODOY010020494.1:0-25023 GCA_025399855.1 Forbesichthys papilliferus
ATCATTCCATGCGGTATGTGGGCCGGATGAACGTGTCTGGTGTGGGCCAGATCAGGGCCAGATAAATGTTGCTATCTAGGATAGGATCTGGATTTCTGGCTTGACTTCTGTCAGTGTCACCTTGAAGCCAGAGCAGAAACAGTGCTTAGGTGGAAAAAACTGAGAAATCTGGAGGAACGGAAACACATTCACACTATGAGAGCATTCCTTGTGGTGGGGTGGGAAGAGGGGGGGTTGATTCAGCAGGATCACACGGGTCATGAAACATACAGTAGGGGCACAGTCAGTGTTTGCAGGGCCTGTGGAGCTGATATTTGAGAGAAACAGTCTTTAAACGCTTTTAAAGTTTGATTTGTACTTTTCACTTTTGGGAATTCAACATTTCAGCATTTGTGGGAAGAGAAAAAAAATCATTATCAGAATTATTATTATTCACAGCAGCATTCATAGACATGTTCAGCTAAATGTTAAACACATTTTGAAATTGGGGACATTTTATTAGTCTGTCAGGTCAAAGTATAATTTAGCCCTCCTTCTGATATTACCATGAAATGATTCCAGTGACTATGTTTAAATTCTGAATATATATTTTAATTAAATGTAACCACTTGAGGTATTTCCTGGGTGTTGTTTCTCTTCTGTGTTATAAATGTATTCCTTATCTGCTGCAGACAGGTATTGAAAGCTAAAAACAATACTTGTAAAAAGGTAATTAATGACGATTTATAATTCCTTGCATTTTAGAAGGTGTTGGTTGACTGTAATATGCGTTAAAAAGAAGCCACCTGTGTGAATACCTGACATTTCTGTGTGCATTGCTCATGAAAGTATGTTGCTTGTCAAGGACAGAATGTAGGATAAATTGTCCACAAAGCACTCTGAAATTCAATAGTGTGCAGAGGAAGTATCTTCTTATTATGTATCAGAATGCAGAACTGCCTTTGTGTGAAGGTTATTTGCTGTCTAGTGTTTAGCAACATTTGTGAGGTCATAGCTCCCCGTTTATTTTTTTCTTCTGTGAACCCGATTGGCATCACACGCGTATGCAAAATATGGATGGAAATGCAGTTTACTTCCACTGTATCATACTGTATGAAAGAGAGTATTTGACTATAAGGTGCTGTTTCAAGGTTAATACTGTAGTCTGTGTTAGTAATCAATGGCAATAAACTTGACTTCACTCTAAAAGGTTTGACCTTATAAATATATCCAAACATTCTTGCCAAAACCTATTTACACATGCCACAGACCCCAGTTTAAGAATTGTTGGTCTGTTATTGAGTGTGAACATGAACACTTTCCCTCTTCAACAACTGTCTCTCTGATGGTGGCCTTACAGGGTTAGACAGCTAGCTGTCTCTTCTCTGGCTCCCTTGATATGAGATTAGCAAGTATATGTTGTGCGTAAATGTGAATACTCCACTCTGCTGTGTGTGTGTGTGCGCGCGTGCAAGTGCGTGTACGCACTCGTACACATACTGTAAGTGACGCACATTATGCCTTATTGTCCTTAAGTTACCCTTTGCTTTGTAAATAAAGAATCAAATTCTATTGGAGGAAATGGTTGAGGTAGAAACGGTAATGGAGGATTGCACTCATTTCCTCATCCCATCTGTCACTTTGCTTTGAACCAAGCAGTCCCTTTATGACACATATATTTAAACAAATGTATCTATGAGGATATATTTCTATAAATCTCCATGTTTTTGTGATGCAACTATATCAGACATGAGACCATCTGTGATCATCTTGGCCATTTCATTATAATGACTCCAAACGCAGGGTTGCATCTGCTAGAGATTATTGACACATGCATTTATGGCATTAAGACACAAAGATTGCTGTTATTTTACCTTATCGCTATAGCTTGCAAAAACAGCTGTGACTGAAGTACCGCTGTCGCTCAGATATTCTCTGAAAAACAGGTGGGGATCTTTGATTTGTAGTGCTACATGTTTGAGGTGATGTTTGATCTATTGAGGTTACAAGAGGACACTTTATATTGTAATAATGATATAGTATGGTTTACATATAAATTACATACATACTAATTTGTGATAGTATAGTATATATAATATGTGGGTTTTCACTAACACTAAAATAATGCTTCTCAGCCTCTTGGGCCATGATACTACAGTATGTGCAATATTCAGCTAAAACCGAAAGGCTGCTGAAATGTCCAGAAATCTTTGGTAGTGATGCACTGGTGATTTCTAGCTTGTTACAGTGCTACAGTATATTTATATTTATCCAAAGCAAATTATAAGTACATTTATCAATAGCTGAATATGCTATTTTGATTACAGTAAAGAAACCATTTTCATTATTTACATTTCTCAGACAATTTGATCAAAAGTGAGTGAGGTCATACACAAGGCATTATAAGTAAACACATTATGTTAGGCTTGGAGGTATAGTGGTACAGTTCCCTTTACTGCCTTGTAGGCCAACTCCAGTGTCTTGAAACAGATATGGGTCATGGTGGGATAAGATATGGGCCATGATGGGAAGCCAGTTTAAAAGAGGCGGGAGAGGAGGGATATGGCAGAACTTTAGTTCGTTGAAGACCAAACTTGCTGCTGTATTTTTAACACACTGTTGGAATCTGGTAGCTGAGGGTGGTATTCCGGTTAACAGGGATTTGAATAATAACCTCATCAGCCATTAGGGCTAACTCAGTTCCTAAAAATCATACCGGTACATTTTAACATGCCATTAAATACTTAAGCATAATTGCCAAGAGCCAATCCTAACATAATAGAGCAAAAAGAATAGGCTTTTATTATGGAGACAAGCATATGATGTAAATGGCTGGCTAAGCCATCCAGGTGGATTATGCTACTATAATGCTGAATGCTAGTGCTCAGCGAGAGACGTCAGTATATAGGGCAGAACAGAGCTGACATTGCTGTTGTCCGTAATGAGAGCAGTATATCAGCCAGAATGCATCCAGTTAAATAACAATAGGGCGTGTTCTACGTGTTCTGCCCAATGATTACACAATACCCAGGAATAACCATGTGGAAGGAATGGGGGGGAGTAAAGCAATGTGTATCAAGTCGAGAAGGGCCTAGCCTAGTAGGAGCGAGAGAAATGGGTGTATATTATTGGTTTGCTGCGCCGCTATCTAGATTCTGTCCTGCAGATTCCTGTGGTGCCTTAAGCAGGTGGTGTGGAAAACAGCAGATGGATGAATGAAGCGGCCAGCCACTATTCCTATACTCGCCTGCCTGCCTGACCTCCTGCCTGACTTAATCCATCCCTGCCTGCCTGCCATCCAGTGCTTTCAAGTCCACTGTGCTGAATGGAAAAGAACATTCACTTAGGGGAAAGGCCATTTTTCTGCACTTTGAGCAAATAGATTTTTCCACCTCACATAGGGTATTTCATATGACGCGCAACAGGGGTTGGGGTACCGTATCTCAAAAGAACACAAACATGCACACAAGCACACACACATTGACATAAAAGGAGCAACGTGATTATTTAGTGTTACTTGGAGGTGGGGGTAATCCAGCTGTCAGCCAGGCAACGTTTCCTGGCAGCTCCCTGCCGAGGGAGCTAATGAAAGGGGGCAGAGGGACTGGCCCACGCAGGCCCTTCCAAAAACACCGGGGAACAGAGCTTCTGTTACTTCCTGTGTACGTACAGTAGTTCTATGGTTACGTCACTGCTGCTGCAGAAGTGCTGCTGTGAGCGCTGTTAGCACTCTGTTAGCACTCTGATAGCGTGGTTAGCGCTGCACTTTTTAATTTGGGATTTGCAATAAAATATTGTAATTATGGCAACTGTGGTAATAACACGTTATTTCCTATAGCTGAATACATATTAGCAGAGATTTAAAGCTGAATTAGTTTCGAGAGGGTTTCTGACAGTTAAAATGCAGCGCTTACATTAGAGAGGAATTGGTGTTACTGTAAGATTATAAATTAGTATAGCTATGCTCTTTTTAGGTAGCCTATTAGTGAATAATTACAGTTTAAATCATTATAATTGTTTCTGCTATAAATGCAATCATTCTGATCGTGTATGTTGGCACAGTCAATACGGACATTTCCTTCAAATGGAACAATGCCCAATGGCCTATCAGACGTGGTTCTAAAGCCACGCTGGTTCTGCCAACAGTCTGTGCATTTGTACTGCTGAAACACAGCAATCTGGGCTGGTAAAACACAAACTATCGCCATCTGAACGTCGTTCAAACCACAGTATATACGGCCAACCCAGCTCCAACCTGTTTCTTAGCCTAGAGTCCAGTGCTGTTCGCGTTCATCGAACTCTTGGCAGGCGTTTTGCCTACGCCGCTCCCATAGAGGGCGACTGTGGAAATGATCGGACCAGGAAGTGCGCTGAGCGTGTGACCTAGGGAAAAAGGAGAACATGCCTCAAGCGGGAAGATAGGAATAATCACAACAGGATAGCGGATCTTTTGGAATACCCACAGCTGTGAGGAATTGTAACATTTGTATGATCATTGCATTTTATTAATACAAATTATATTATTTCAAGCCTAAGTGTGGGAGTCCTCTTTTCCTGCTGTCCGAATTAGATCACGACATTACACAAAGAAAATATGAACATGGCTAACCTGCAGGAAAGAGATATATTGTTAACTTACTGCTTGCTCGCTATTAGAGCATAATTACACTATACAATCACACTATACAGTACATGGTCATTTTAGTGGGCTGCTAGCATACCGCGAGTATATACGCTGAACTTGACAAAAAGTGCTATTAGCTTGCAACCGCTGAATAAATCTTTAAATGGCATTAATAATATCATTCCAAACTGCAGTAAAATTGATGGAGAAAACCTTAAAACGTAAGGCAGGGACAAGGAGAGGGAAAGAGCTAAAAAGAAGACAATAGATACATGTTTTAAAGAGTTTAAACGTTCCCTGTTGATTCTGCAGATTGAATTGTCTCATTTTCCCTCTCCTCGCATAACCGCAGTGTTCATGGAGGATAACGTCGGCTCTACCCTGCATACGCCTGCATACATACGCCCGGCATGCCAGCCTTGCTGTGCAGGGCATTTTAATGGAGGCTTTTGTAGGAGTGAAAATACAGTACAGGAGGTGAGCTTGTTCTCTTTTGGCTCGGGCGTAGTCCGTCCAACTGTCAGCTGCCAACTGCCAGGCTAGTTGTGTCCGCAGTTGCATGTGCAAGCTCTCCCGGTTAGGATTCCCCTTACCTCACCCCCATAATCCCCCTCCCCAATACTCCCCCCTCCCTGGTACAGACAGGACTGCGTGTCCTTGCCAAACGACACTGGGTTCCTCGAAGTTTTAAGCAAGCAGGCCTCGACCGCTCTGTGAGAAACTGGGTCAGGCTGTGCGCGTGTACACTTCTTCCTTATGCTGCACGCAACTCTCTTGAGGGGAATCCTGACCTGGCTTAAAGCAGAGACATGAGATGTTTTAGAACCGGCGTGTGTTGGGGGACTTAATTTAGAACCAGCAAAAACGTGTCATCGGGCACTCTGGACGTGTCACCCTCCTCAAGGTCCCTACAGACATGTCTAAATGCCTTTCTCTCCTATCCTCTCCACTCTCTGCAGCCATGGCATGCTGCCACTCATTCAGCCTCTCTTGGGGTGCAAACACTGGGTCACCTTCAACCGCAAACATCCTCCTCCGCCAAGCCCCGGCCCCCTCAGTTTACTTTGGTTTTACACACACACACACACACACACAAACACATACAGCACATGCATGTGCAAACATGTATGTGTGTATAATATACAGTATATGCACACATGCACCTCCCACCATATCTTGCTCAGCCATGTCCTACATTAGCATTCGCCGCTGGGAGCAGAAGACTAATGAAGGCGTAATCCATTTAAGCAATAACGCAGAGGATCTAAGCAGCGTGCGGTATCTCGCTAAAAGCGGAGGCGCTCTCAGGATCGACATAGTTAACATGTCATGTCATCTTAACAAGGACCATATGAGGCATCCACAAAAAACACTGGTTGTTGGAGCTAATACCCATCGCCAAGCTTTCCAAGGCCACCGGTGTTAAACTTTTGTGTACAAATTCCTCTGAGACTCCTTAGTCAGACCCCGAGCAATAATGTAACATGGTTTACAAGGTGAAAAGGTTTAAAAAACAAAACCGAGCTGGGTCACAGTGTAGCCATTCGTGGCAATGCTGCGATGAGCGGTTTGCATTCACACTAAGCAAGAGGACATTTGCCTTGCTGTAACATGGTGGCTTTTGGTTACTGTACTGTTTCTTTTTCTTGTCTCAGCACTAGAACAGACGGAGTGTCGGTTCGCCAGGCTCTCGGCGAGACGGAAGAAGCCCGGGCTGGGAAAAGCAGGGCTCTCAGGGATTATTTATAGAGTTGAGTGGGCTGCGCGGATACAGGCGTGTAATGTGTCGGAGAGAAAATGCATCATTTATCTGAGCTCCATGCTCATCGGCCTCGTTCTCATTATTCTGCCAGAATGCCGAGTGAGCGAGCGCCGCCGCGGTTTGGCGGGAAGAGCAAGAAGCCCTCGCCGGAGCATGTTTCCCCTGGCGTGACAAGCTGGCCTGCTTCGCTTCCCATGCACAGGGCCCACTGGCCGCCCACCCAGGTGGCCCGGCGTGACTGAACGCTTGCCAGATATAGACCTCCCCCTTCCCCACCCCACCCCCCACCCACACACACACACACACACTTTCCTCCTCATGCAGTGATACACACCAGGATGTGCACGAGGCATCTCTTGCAGAGGGAAGGCTTTAAATACACCGGGCATGGTGGGCGGACAAGAGGGCAGCCAGGTTTATGGCACACATAGCGGCAGGTGTATGCCCTCGCAGTCATTTGAGATGTGTGTGTGTAGGTGTGTGTGTGTGTTCATGTGTAGGTGTAGATGTAGTGTGGGTGTGTGTTTGTTTCTTTGTGTGTAGGTGTGTGTGTGTCTTTGTGTGTAGGTATAGGTATGGGCCTGCTTGTATTTAGGTGTGTGTGTGTGTGTGTGTGTGTGTGTGTGTGTTTTGTGTAGGTGTGTGTTTGTGTGACGGTGTAGGTGTAGGTGTGTGGGTTTGTGTCTGAGTTGATGTGTAGGTTTAGGTGTGTGTGTGTGTGTGTGAGTCACACAAACACAGCACACTGAACACTGCATGAACAGTTTAATATCTCTTCCCGACGAGTTTTTCCAAAGCATCACTGGAGGTAGAAAGGCCATCGAGGACACAGCGTACCGATAAAGCCAGCGATGCTGAAAGGCCTTTCCCCCACCCCACGCACACACACACACACACACACACACACACAAACACACACACACACACACACACACACACACACACACACACACACACACACACTTATTTCCTCCGTCCCCGGTCCTGTTTCAGGGGAGCAGTAGAGAGGAGATGTCATGTAAACTGCAGTGGTGGCAGCAGCCCTCTAGTTGGCGACATGGAGCACCTCTGCTGTCTTTGGTCTGCAATGCAGATTATAGTCAAGGTTGTGCTAGCTGGTGAATTGAGGACAGGCACGGAGAGGAAAGCAGAACACACGTCGGGTTGCCCCATAGCGTGTTTTATTTATAGGAGAGTAACTTTTTCCTCCTTTTGTCTAAACTGTGAAATTAAACTGTGAAACCACTTTTACTTACTGCTTAGTTTCCCAGCCGAGAAGGATAATGACTAGCAATAATTCTGCCGCATGAGGTTTGTTAGAACGCAAGAGTCTAGAGACTATTATAACTTCACTGTTACAGAGTGCTAGTGAAATATGTTGAACAATATAAAATGCAAAATGAATTTCTCCAAAGATGAAAAAGCCCATTTAGAATTTAAATGTAAACGTACTAAGTAATAGCCTGAAGTGCAAAATCACAGCTGATTTCATTAACTGCTGAAGATTTAATTAGATTCAGCAGGTTCAATGTCAGCGCAAAGAAAAATATATGGGTTAGTACTTCTCAGCATCTTAATCTCTTCATAAGGCTGGAAAAGTCTGTGTACCTATCTGTCTCTGTAGCATTCCAGATGCTTGGAGCCCTAGGAAATTCTCCCTGACTGCAGACAGGCCAGGAAAACTTGGCTGAGGTGATGATATTTTGTGATTCCTTTTGGCTTTGCTGGGGGTTAGGCTTCTGTAAGCTAATGCCAGCCTGTCCTTTCATGCGAAGGTCCTATCTTCATGAGGAGGAGGCTGAATGCCATTGGGATGTTTGCCATGGTGGGGGTGACATTTGCAGGTAATCAGCATGCATTCTGCGCTGCGTCTGTTAGCGATACGCACGTCAGTCTCACCTATTTCAATGTCGCTGGGATGTAGAGGCAACATCGTCTGTGACATCGCTGGATGAACCGGCCAGTGGATTGCTTAGCGCTGATCGTTAACGCTGCTCGAAATATGGGAGAGGCGCTTCCGTCCAAGATTCATGCACTTAGAGCATCATTAGAGTCAGTGTGTGTGTGTGTGTGTGTGTGTGTAAGGGCTAAATTGTAACCTGTACCAATGGCATTGTTTAATTTCTGGCCAATAAACAAAATACTGTAGAAAACAATACGAAAGCATATGAGCTGGCCATATACTGTGTATGTGTGTGTGAGATGTCACACACACATACACATATATACATAATTCAGTACGAACATACATATAGATAGATAGATAGATAGATAGATAGATAGATAGATAGATAGATAGATAGATAGATGTGTCTTACGAAGCAGTACTGACGGCTACATCCTCTGAGGACTTTCGTAAGCAATCTGAAAAAAAAACATTTAGCTGAGAACTATTGTAAGAAGAAAACATTAACTCATGTGCATTTTAATTAAAACAATGCAAGCCTTTTTAGGACTGTTTGCAGCAGACAAGGTGATTATGTGATAAAAATCACTGAGCGCTGTGTGTTGGAGGTAGCTGTCTGGAGCACCGGAGCGCCAGTGTTTATGAAAACCTCAAACTCTAAACGCAACAGGTCATATAACAGAGCGTATAAAATGACAGCATTTATACAAATGGTGTCTTTTGACAGGTCAATGCTGTTTGTAAAGAATAATGGACTTTATTTGAATGAAATGCAGCCATAGTCACCAATGGGTTCCTCTATAAACTGCCCTCACTGGTCAATAGTCACATTTTGGTTTAGGTGAACACCCCAAAACGTCCATGCTCAGTGTAGTCCTAGTACATGTTATGGACTGTTGAGTGAAGGCACACTTCAGTCAACATGAACTCAAAGGAGGAAGAGAGGCCAGGTGTTATTGTGTGGCTTTCAAGAAGAAATGGTATTAGCAAACAAATACGGTAGCTGCGAGGCAGTCCGGGTAACTGGCATCATTCTCTCCCGAATCAGGAAAAACACCAACAACCTGTGAGATGTGTGGAAACACATTCCCTCTTCCCCTTTGTGTTCCTCCCTGCTACACCACTGAGGATTACACCGTCATTATTCTGCTGTGCTCCTGAGGCATTAGGAGACCCGGCCCTGCCAACAGACAATCACTGCTTGTCAGAGCGTTGAAGGCGGGAGACGGTTAACGGTGCGGCGAGCGTAGGGAGCAGCATTGAGCTCACTGTCAGGAACCAGCGAAATGAATGAACGAAACCTGACCCGGTGTGGAACACACACACACACACACACACACACACACACATCATGGAACACCAGCAAGCCCTTGCATGCTATGCACACGCGCGAAGACGGGACCAGAGCGCCAAAGCAGGTACATGGGAGGGAAATAATTGGCCCCATTGGAGACAGTCGCTGATGGAATATCTGAGGAGGGAAGCCCGAGAGAATGGCCATGCAACTGAACCACTGCTAAAAGAGATGGCTGCTAGCCAGCGTGTTTACAAACTAAATGTGCTGTGAATTCAGATTCGATGCGTGCTTTATAGCCACGGTTACGGCTCCCATTGCTCTGCGTGATGCAAGCGGGTGCCTTTTTACATATAGAAGAGTGTATTATTGAGGATGTATTGAGAACACACAGCATTTTCGTTCTGCCTCTGTTTGGGATAAAACGGTTGGATGGCACTGACCTCTCGACCTTTGGTAGGAGGATAATTCGTTTTTGGTTCCATCTTGGCTTGTTATAGGTTTTCGGCAGTTGGGGGTTAGGCATGGGCGATGTGAAAAGTTCCTGTAACGATAATCTTGACCAAAATATTGAAATATTGGGCCTTGTGACGCGTTGCTCACATGTCGCAGACACTACTCTCAGCTCGCACTGTAAGCAATTCACACTACACGATCATCGCTTACGTGAGCAAGCTGTGTTTTCCCTCCGAGTTGGGGCTTTTGTCTGCGAGCTCCAAAAACTGATTGTGCAAGCTTCACTTTAGTTTTGCGTAAGAATCAGTCTGGAAAGCCTCTGAATCATTTTGAATGTGTCCGAGTAGCAACTGAACTTTCTAATCAGTGTCGTGTTTATAGCTATACAGGCATGGTTTAGGTGTGCCGACCATGGTGCCGACAGCGAAAACGACCAGATGGTTCATCCAATCAACTGCCAAGTATTTTTTTGAAAGTACAGCCATTCACAAACAGTTTCAATGTATGGCTCCCCAGATGGACTTGTGACAACAATTCCTCTGGCATGTCAGGTTACAAAAAACTGGTCGCCGAGATTAAATCTGGTCTAAAATCGTGTAGTGTGAATCCGGCATTAGTTTCTGTAGTTCCTTAGTTTTGAAACCTGTATTTCAACATTGATTTATTGTTTTTATTTGGGGTAGCCAGTGGGCAAGCTTTCGGCCAGGGTAACGATTGACTGGAACAATGCAGGCTAATAAATAAATTAGGGAATCAATACAATTGGACTGTACGAGTGAGCTAGACAGTTTTTTCAAATCACCTGTGAAGATATTCATACTTACAGTATTTGAGGATAGTCTTGAGTATTTGAGGATAATTCACTATAATAAAATATAGTGTATTAAGTATTATAGTGTATTATAAAAGTATTTCTATCTGATAAATTATACAAATGTATAATGTCTTATCTCTATGAGGATATCTACAGTACACACATACACACACATATTCATACAGTATATACACACATATATATGTATGTGTGTGTGTGTGTGTGTGTGTGTGTGTGTGTGTGTGTGTGTGTGTGTGTGTGTGTGTATATAATGGAGATATTGTTATCATCAGTACAGGGGGTTTATTTTGTTCAAGGCACAGGCTGGGAACCTGGATGAACAGAAATTCATTCACTCTTCTGGGACTACAGGTACTGGCGACATCCGTCCAGATAGCGCATACTTCCACACAAACCTGCCTTTTCTCCCATTAACGCAACCGATGTGCTAAGTGGGTGTGATGGCTGCCACAGTGTGAGACTATCAATGTGACACGGCAAACAGATTACCATATGAAGCGACATGTGCTAGTTTATAGGTCCATGTGTTCCTTATTACTCTCTCTCCCCCCAACTTTTGCTTTTGTTTTCCCAGTTTCTTCTCTTCACCTCATTTTTATTTCATACTTCTATCACTTCTATCGTCCATCTTTATATCCACCCTTATTTGACTATCTCTACATTGTCTAATTGTATTGCTTATATCGTATTGTTCACATTTGTATGGCCTATATACTGTATATGTGTATCTCTCCACTTCTTTGTTAGTCTTCCTATGAGAAACATCATGCTGTCGTATCACAGTGCGTTGTCCTGTTCTTACCTTTCCTTCCCTGTCCCATGTTGTCCTGTTCTGTTCTTCTTAGTCCTAACCCTGTATAGACCTGATCACAGTGACCTAGAAGTGTTACCAAAGAGATACACACTGTCTAGTCTGTAAACAGATAAGAACCTTAATTCACTTTTCAAATTAATCCACACAACCACTGAGAAAAGTTGCTGTAAAAGAGTGACCAAGCAGTTTGTGCATTGACCTTCCCTGTCGTGCACCTCAGTTGTAGTAAATGTGTGTGTAGCTCTGGCTACAGGATTCACATGTCAGTAAGTGTACTGTAACAACCATTAGATGTGGCCAGTTGCTCCAGGCTGTTGGCTACCTGGAGGGTTCCTGGCTGTATTGTGGACCTGTTGACCCGGGTTGGAGCTCAGTGGCCTGTGAGATCCTAAATGGCAGCCAGCCTCTGGGGGTTGAAATATGTTGCCTCTCCTCACATAGGTTTGTGTGGGTGCCTTACTAAACAACATTGTGCTTCGTGTAATCGGCAGTCATATTCATGGTGGAAATCAATGTATGAAAATGGACTATATATCTCAAACGGATACCAGATTTGGTTTATTGTCAACTATGTGTTAGAAACTCTCAGAGTAATGGATATACAAATGCTTAAATATTTTTAAATTATCACTCTATAATGGTGCAAACCATCATCCCTAAATTCTAGTAATTTCTTGAAAGTATACATAATGCATTAGCGAAGCACACTTAATTTCAGATTTATGTTTCTCTGGTTTAGGGGTTAAATGACTTGTTTACAATGGAGGTTTATTGCAGTCTGTACATGAGCATGTTGGAATGGGAGGTGTTAAGGTACGCTTGTGCAGTGGCTGATAAAGCCTAGCCGTGACTAATTGTCTGTCAGGGCTTTTGTCAGCGTGCACTTGTACATGCGCGCGCACGTACGTGTGTGTGTATTTATATGCCTCCTCCGCCCCCAGAAACACACCATGAGTCACAGCTCATTTGGAGGACGTCATTACTGCTGGGGCTTTTGTTTTGCTTCTCTAACTGCCCGTCTTTCCCCCTTCCCATCCCAGAGTCTACATCGCCTTCTATCTCTGGAGACCTGGAACACAGAGCAGACACTGCTCTCTCTGAAGGGTTTTTGTTATCTCTGTGTGTGTGTGTGGTTTTGCAGTATATATGCGGTTCTAAGATTCAAGGATGTCGCATAGTGGCAGGCTTCATGCACACGATGCTTAATTGAGCAGCCTTGCCCACAGTTGGGTCGAGGGACGGACAGTAGCGAGTGAGCAGCGATGGGGAACCTGTATAGGGGAGGGACTCATCATCCATGTAGTGAACAGAAAGTCAAGCAGCTGTCCGCACACTTTAGACGGCCTTAGCAGGCGTGGACATGCAGCACACCTGCATTTTGGGATTATGTTTAAATTCAAGTCAAGTTAAGTTTACTTATATAGCCCGTAATCACATTACAGTCTCAGAGGGCCATACAGCTTATATTTCACATGGAAACAAACAAACCCCCTTAACCTGCTCCTTCCCCCGGTCAAGGAAAAGCTTCCATTAAAGCCCCCATGGGGAAAAAAGGGAAGAAACCTTGGGAATTCACAAGCTATCGGAAGCAGGTGGAGTTGAGGTGGGAGAGTTGTCCTTCACAGGACTCTACTGTAGCTGTCTCCCACCCTGCCTTATCCCATCAGCCTCATCCCCACTCCTCCCCGCCTCCCCCACACCCCAGCCCAGGGTTTGTCTGGTACAACATGGGGGGGGTGAGAGGTTCCCTCGTCAACAGCGGCAAGTAACAACGCAGGCAAGACAGAGCCAGCGGCACGCGCACAAATACACACACACACTCCAAACACTCGCATGCACATATTTCAAGAAAAACTGACGTCCATACTTGGAAAAACCCCCGAGGGTGTGAGAAAATGTGAGAGACAGAGTCTGAGAGGGAATCAGTTGATCAGCGAGGAAAAAATGAGACAAGGACCATTTGTGGCCAAGAGAAATACCATAAATATGATAAGATCAATTCAGGACAAGTGTGTTTGTACAGTGTTAAAGTAAAAACCACACCAATGGTAAACTGCAGATAACTAACAATAATATTAAACAGATACAAAAAGATAACATATGATAAAATTTCCAAATATGCTGCACTTCCCCATAGCTAATGTAACCAACCCCAAACCCTTGATCCTATTTGATTCTACTAGGTCCTCATGAAGTGTAAAGGGACAATATTCAATTTACTGAATGTGAATTTATGTCATGCCATTATGAATTGCCTATGGTTGAAACATGCTGTTTATCTCTCCTGTCTTTGAAGCCACTTGCTTAGTGTCTGGCGTGGAACCAAATCCTGCTGCTTTCTCTCAAGACAAAGACATGAATCGACAATGTGTCGTCGTGACGTTTGCTGACAAGTGACCGACGGAGAGCCGTCCTCACGCCTGCTTTTCATCGAAACGCGAGCCGCGAGGTCAGCAGCTTGGCGTCTCGCTGAGCGCTCAAGGCTAATTGTAACAGCATGCTAATGCAACTCCTTGATTAGCCTGCTGCATGCCCTTTGACCTGCTACGGTCACAAGCACTTTCCCTAAGAAGGCCTGGAAACAATCTGAGTTTAAACAGAGCCTCTCCTGTTCCCTGCTCTCCACCTCTGCTGGTCCTCCTTATCCATTACTTTTTCTTCTTATACCTATTATTATTATTATTATTATTATTATTATTATTATAATTACCCATCTCTCTTTGTGTCTGATGGAGTATTCATCACATGTTCCATTAACAGCATTCTCCCCACACTCACTGTGATTATTTTTGCAGTACGGTATCCCCAGTGCCTTCCGAATATGCCCCGCTCTGATGCTTCGACATGTTAAAAACAGAGATAAACTCTCTGTTTAGTCCAGTATTGAAATAGACCGCTTGGCCACTGTCAGAGCAGTGAACTGTAGTGGCAGACATCACATGCAGGAGAGGAGGTTGAAATGGGATCTCATGATATGGGGGTTAGGTTTCTGCAGGGTGTGTGTGTGTGTGTTTGTGTGTGTGTGAGTGTGTGCATCTGCGTGTGTGTGTGAGAGAGATAGAGAGTTTGGGGGAGGAGGCAAGATGCTATCTGGGATTAAACGGGAGTGATCGGTGGTTTGGTGTGGTGTCTCTTACTATGTAAAGTGGTTGACACATCCTCCTCGGTCTTAGATTAGCTCCGCGCACGCACCGTCTTGTGCAACATCATGCTCACAAATGCCAAGTATTTCTCGAATAAGAGAGAACATAAACACACTGAGCCACTTTTGCAGCTCTCCCGGCGGTTGTTCCCATTGTGTGGCCCAGGAGACTGCTCTTGGCTGTAATTGAATCACCTGTTGAGCAGAGACTCTTTGATTTGGGTGGTCCTGGGCACCACAGGGCCCGCTGCGTTCCCGCCTGAGCCCAACCCTGTGCTCTGGTCCAATGAAAGCTGACTCTGTCCATATATGCCTCCCATGCATTGTACCGCTCCACTCTATTAGTAGCTACTATTCATGAGTACACCCGCTGTACCTTCACCGCCGCAGAACCTCAAAGTGTGTGATTCAAGTCAGTTCAAGCATGTTGAAAAACAACCAGAGGCTGACCACATTTCTGTTCAGAGAAAAATCTGGAAATAAAAGGTGAAAAGCAACAACAAAAATTTGAATGATAAAAACGATACAATGGGTCTTTACATTTGATTTAAAATGGAGAACTGTGAGAGCAAGTTTCAGAGCGGCCACTGAACACACGGCAATTAGAGTTACTATCACCTTCCTGTCAAATGGAACTAGCATGGCCGTTCACCCCTGACCTCTGTCATTAGGGGGGCTTTTCAGCCAGAGAACTGCCACTCACTTTTCTTTTTTGTTTACCTCTCCTTTTAAACTCTGTAGAGAGTGCTGTGTGTGGAAATCCCAAGAGATTATCAGTTTTCTGAATTACTCAATGCATCCGGTCTGACACAACCAATCACCCCACAGTTAAATCACATTTATATGTACATTCTGATGCTTGGTCTGAACAAGAGCTCAACCTCTTGAACATGTCTGCATGCTTTTATGCTGTGAGTTTCCTTACATGGTACACAACAGATTTGATATTTGTCTTTGAACACCAGTGTGCAGGTGTATCAATAAGAGTGCACTATACAGGTGAACATGAGTGTATTTCAATGTTAAATGTTTTGGTTCCAAAAGTTCACCAGCATGATGAAGCCCTCATCTGAGGAATTACAATCCTGTGTATCTGGCATAAAGGTATATGTGCGCTTATGTGCAGGCAGAGGATTATAGAGGTCACCTGACAAGGGCAAAGCGAGAGAGCGATGATGGTGTCATTCCCTTGGCTTGCCGTCAAGTGGCGCTCATTAATCGCGGTGTGGTGTCAGCCATCATCTGCCACTGGCCGTCAGGTGGAAGATGGATGCGCTTTACGGGGTTCCACCATGCCTGGGGCTGAACCATGCCATGGGACCATCCATCAGGCCTTCGTAGGCAGAGACTTTTACCAGCCTTTCTTACTTTATCAAAACAAGCAGGGTCCAATGGCAGAAAGGATGGAATATAGAGGAGATAAATTGTTTTTACTTGCCTTTCATTTAGATTAGAGTCTTTGGAGGTATGAAGCATTGCCGCTGACATTATAAAAGGAATATATGTCTGATGTATATGTTTGAACAGATTTAACACTTTAACACCATGTTCCAAAGGAATGCCAGCTAATATGTTAAAATGTGTCTGATCTCTCACTTATGGCTCATGTTGAAAGATCATTAATGCATATATACAGTATATGCTTTGGTTATGTATTATTCAAGCAACTCATAATGTAAACTAAGGCTAAAAGGGGTCAGCACTAGTATCCAGGCTATTAGACTACCCATTGTCCTGTGGTGGAACTAGGGCAGAGCTGAGTTAGTTGCATGCTCTGAAATTCCAGAGAACGTGGTCTCTGCAAGTTTGGGTTTGTAATAAAGGCCTGCTATTCTTTAAAAAAATATTTTCGGGAGATTCTTCAGACTGTCAAGAAACCTTGCAGTCTTTTTGAAAATTGATAGCCAGAGATTGATGTAGGTATATTAAAAGAAGATAAAAGAAGGCAGAAACAAGCAAATATAATTTGTTTGCAGGGGGCAATGTAGAATTACAGTCTCAATACTCTGAGCTATTAGAAATATAACCAGACTTGAGGAGATGTAGAGCCAAACCTAAATTGTATGTGACGTACTTTCCCTATCATTACAGCAAATAGAGCACTGTTAAAAAGAAGCAGACCTCATATGTCATACATTAGTTTTTGTCTTGAGGGAAAACCACTGCCTCTGCATGATCTTACACAAATTAAACTGGGAGTGAAATAATTGGACAAGGAGAAATGCATTTTTAACATCCATGTAATTATCTCCGACGTGACCGCCTTGGTCTAGCTTACAATGGGTGGCTTTGAATGTTTTTCAAAGGCCTTTTGTTTTTGCTAAGTTAGAAGTTAAATGTCATTGCAGGGACAGTATGGGGCCTATCAACTACTGTGTCCCATGGCCACCACTGTCCATAAAATGGACACCAGCTTGAGCAATTGCACACAAGCTGTTGATCACAGGTGCTTAATGTCAGGTGGTGAATACAGGCTGAGACTCTGCAAAGGTAAATCATTTAGATCTTTACCTTTCTTACTTTGAAACTTTGAGATGTTTCTAAGGATTTAGTGTGCAAACATATATCATGGTTTTGAAGCCTCACTGTGAAGGGAGGGCTTATCAATTGTTCTTTGATCTCCACAGTTAATGTAATAATTTCTTACACTGCTCTGCTTTATGTTTATATTTCTGAACTTTAACACAAAAGTTGACCAAAAATGTCTCTCTCCACCCTCCACCCCTCTTCTCTTTCCAGGATGGCTCCAAGCAGAGGCAGGTGAGAAAGAAGACGGTCTCCTTCAGCACCATGCCAAGCGACCGTAAGATTAACAGCACGGCTGCTTGCATGGCCTTCATGATGGAGGGCTGTGAGATGAAGAAGGTGCGCTCCAATTCACGCATGTACAACCGATACTTCTTGCTGGAACCTGACATGCACTGGCTGCGTTGGGAACCTTCAAAGAAGGATTCAGAGAAGGCCAAACTGGAGATAAAGAGCATTAAAGAAGTCCGCTTGGGGAAGAAGACTCCCGTGCTACGCAGCAATGGTCTCTCAGACCAGTTCCCGGATGAGTGTGCATTCTCTATTATCTATGGGGATAACTACGAGTCGTTAGATCTGGTGGCCAGTACAGCAGATGTTGTCAGTACCTGGGTGATGGGGCTGCGGTACTTGGTGTCTTATGGAAGACACCCTGTAGACATGGTGGAGCCCAGCCAGCCCAGCCTTCGAACCTCCTGGATTGGCTCAGTCTTTGAACTGGCAGACATGGACAAAGAGGGACACATAGATCTGTTCCGGGCCACTCATATTATCAAAGGTCTGAACCCTGGAATGAAAGAGTCCAGGATAGAGCTGAAGTTCAAGGAGCTCCAGAAGGCTAAAGATCAATATGGAGAGGATATTAACATGGACACCTTTGTGGAGGCATACTGCGAGCTGTGTACACGACCAGAGATCTTCTTCCTGCTGGTGCAATTCTCCAGTAACAAGGAGTACTTGGACAGTAAAGATCTAATGTTGTTTATGGAGGTGGAACAGGGGGTAGAGGGGGTGACAGAGAAAATGTGCAAGGAGATCGTTCAGAGATTCGAACCATCTTCTGAAGGCAGGGAGCGAGGCTACCTTTCTATAGACGGCTTCACACACTACCTCCTTTCCTCCGAGTGCCACATATTCGACCCCCAGCACAAACGGGTGTGCCAGGACATGAACCAACCCCTGTCTCACTACTACATTAACTCCTCACACAATGCATCCCTCCTAGAAGACCACTTCTGGGGCTCCTCAGACATAAGCAGCTACATACGATCTCTCAGGATGGGCTGTCGCAGCCTTGAGGTTATAGTGTGGGATGGCCCAGACAATGAACCAGTGATCTATGTAGGCAGTTCTGTAGCCTCACAACTAGCCTTCTCTAAAGTCCTGGACATAATAAACCAATATGCTTTTGAGAGCTCAGAGTATCCCCTGATCCTTTGCCTAGTGACCCACTGTTGTATCCCCCAGCAGAATGTTATGGCTCAGCACATGAAGAAGATCCTTGGAGACAAGCTGTATGTTGAATCTCCGAACAAAGAGGAGCTCTACCTACCCTCTCCTGAAAAACTAAAAGGTAAAATACTCCTAAAGGGAAAGAAACTGCCTCAAAGCTGTGCTGACTCAGAAGGGGAGGTAACCGATGAGGAAGAAGGTCTAGAAATGTCCCGCAGAGTAGGCGCTGATGAGCGGGATCATATGAATGGCTTGAGTAAGAGACTAAGGCTGTCCCGGGAACTTTCTGAACTAGTGTCTCTTTGTAAATCTATTCAATATAGAGACTTTGAAACTTCAAGGAGAGATCAAAAGTACTGGGAGATCTGCTCGTTTAACGAGGTCGATGCAAACAGGCTTGCCAATGAATTCCCAGAGGATTTTGTATGTTATAACAAGCGCTTTCTCTCCAGGGTATTTCCCACTCCCATGCGGATTGACGCCAGTAACATGAACCCACAAGACTTCTGGAAGTGTGGCTGCCAAATCGTGGCCATGAATTACCAGACCCCAGGGCTAATGATGGACCTAAACCTGGGTTGGTTCAGGCAGAATGGCAACTGTGGCTATGTGCTGCGCCCGGCAATAATGAGAGAAGAGGTGTCTTACTTCAGCGCTAATGCACGGGACTCTCTACCGGGTGTATCTGCTCAGCTCCTACACATCAAGGTCATCAGTGGGCAGAACCTGCCCAAGCCCCGTGGCTCTGCCGCTAAGGGCGATGTGGTAGAGCCCTACATCTACGTGGAGATCCATGGGATCCCAGCTGACTGCGCA
Organism: Forbesichthys papilliferus; assembly: GCA_025399855.1. Lineage (NCBI taxonomy): Eukaryota > Metazoa > Chordata > Actinopteri > Percopsiformes > Amblyopsidae > Forbesichthys > Forbesichthys papilliferus. The sequence continues at coordinate 19,607 of JAODOY010020494.1, forward strand.
GAGCAGCGGACAAAGACCATGTCCCAAAGCGGTGACAACCCGATTTTTGACGAGAGCTTTGAGTTCCAGATCAACCTGCCTGAGCTTGCAGCGCTGCGCTTCGTGGTGCTGGATGACGATTACATCGGAGATGAGTTCATCGGCCAGTACACCATCCCGTTTGAGTGCTTGCAGCCCGGTTATAGACATGTTCCCCTGCAGTCCTTGACTGGGGAGTTCCTGCCCAACACTACCTTGTTTGTCCACATCGCCATCACTAACAGGCGGGGTGGAGGCAAGGCCCACAAGAGGGGGCTATCTGTGAGGAAGAGCAGGAAGGCCCGAGAGTATACCTCCACCAAGGCAACGGGGATTAAGGTAGTGGACGAGCTCTTCAGAGCCTCCACCCAGCCTCTCAGGGAGGCCACAGACCTCAGAGAGAATGTGCAGGTAAGAATGGTTATTTCACAGGTGATTTCATAGATATTTATCTTCATCTTATCTTCAGCTATCTGAGTTAATTGTATTTATTTTAATTTACCTCTTGAGACGGACCATCTCATTGTCAAAAGGGTCCTATAGGACCTATTTCACCTTGACACATTTATTAGATTTTTGTTTATGGAATTAATAAACGTGTAATTTATTAATTTAAATTTAATTTATTATTAATACTCGGTAGAAGGACAAGGTAATAATCATGATTTAAAAAGTTAAATCAACATCCAAATATATTTAAAGAGACCCCCAGACAGTGTGGCATACATGTAGCAAAATGCTTACTTTGACTAACGGTCTCATAATTGACAGACATCTTTTTCAGTGGGAATCGGTACCTTTGACAAAAACCTGTGGTTTGTGGTTGAATATTGAAACAGCACCAAATCCCAATGTCAGCATGCACACCTACTGAACCCTGCAGGTTTATGACCCAACATTGATTACATTAAATACAGTGACACAGATAAAGTACTTATTCTCTTTTAGGAGACAATAATAGTGTTACTTTGCAGTTATTTTACATAAATTCACAAATGATGGCAAAAAAACTAGGCTTTGACCTTATACTCTGATGAGGTTTTATGGTTTGTTATAGTTGTGGATTGCACTGTATTAATTTGTTGTGGATGGGAGACAATGTTAAACAATTAAGAGTTTTATTAATAGTGTAATCATTAATGGAAGACAATTAGTGCTCATGGGAGAGACCCAGGTTTCTATGCACTCGCAGTAGCACTTTAAAACTGCATTTGTTGAACAAGTGAAGGTTGCAACTCGCTAATTTTTTACTTTGACAATAATTAGCAGCAGAGGTCTTTCAGGGCAGTCTGTCTTTAGGTTTGTGACAACTGAATACCAAGCTTGCTTAATTTTCTCTATGCTTTTACATAGGCTGTATATCAGTTGTGTTGTTTGGAATTGCCAAATCCTGTCCTCTCTGACAGCTTTCAAAATATATTTCTGTCTTGTTGTATACTTTGAACTTCATTAGCTATCTGAACTGTTGACACAGCTCCATCTCTCTGAGCCATTTAGCTCCAGTGGTAGTGCAGCAGCTACCTCAGGAATGACGTTTTCATAATAAAAGATCAGCCTGTGATCCTGATTAAACAGTGAAAGCTATTAACATTTGCCAAGCCCCATTGCCGGACTGCCTTGTTTCTTACCTGATTCCTCTTTGAATGTATTAATCACTTTCTACTCCTGATTGTGGCCTTATTGCCACCACCATGTTTTTTCTTCACCTTTTACCTTTTTTTCTTTTTTAAATGGCGACTTTAAAAGTATAGGCCCATTTGAAATATTGAATATATCGCAGTAATAAAACAGAAACCATCACGTGTACACTGTGTGATTTCCCATGAGGGTGATACACACATTCATTACCTGCTAACTTCTCGATCTGGGGGGCATTATTCTGTGGATCGGGTATTCAATTGAAATGGCCTTTACCAAATGACTGTGGAAGGCATTCTAATGTTTTTAGCTGTGTTATAGCTAAAGCAAGATGTGCATTTGTCGGTGTACTGTACGGGGAGACATAAAACAAGGCCACGATGCATGTGCTTGCTCCAGCAGATACTGGAAGCTCATTAATATGCGCTCTCTATTCTACGTACAGTAAATATACAGTAGGTCCTAAGTGCTAGGGTCCGTCAGCTTACAGAGTATCTAAAGGTAGCAGGGCTCTCCTCTAACATCAGTCTAATAGCACGGCAAACAACAAGAGACCAGATCCAACTAAATATAGAGAGATGTGATCGGAGATCCTGTGGCATGCTGTCATGCATACAGTATATTAACATTATAATAAGCACTTCTGAAAAAGGATGTCATGCCTCACCACAATTGTAATACAGAGCGTGATACATATTGTAACAGATTAGATGTTTAAGTGGTAATTATAGAGACAGGTATGTTGATAAACTACTGTTAATATGAGAGGAAAGGAGGGCACTTTTCAGAGAAGACTGTTGCAAACAGATGTGAATACTAATTAATTATAAATAACTGAAAGGATTTTTCTCGCAGATACTGATACCATTATTGTCATAAACAAGATTGTGGAACTAGCGTAATTAAAGTATTCCTTAGTTGAGTAATCATTAGAAACATGGATTTACTGTCATTAGTCCTGTAAGTTTTCAGTTCAACTGTTATCATTAAAACCTGCTGTGATAAGTGTGACACAGTATAGGGACCAGTTCTAATCAAGATATGACATATGTTTCTTTATGGTTAATATGTGTGAAACATCGGCCATAAATCTGACTTGGAGTTAGCTAACACATCCTTGGTACATCTGCACTCTGAACAAAACACTCAGACTATGTATGTAAGTATTAGCTGGCAAGCCGTGTGTCACAGATGACACGTTGACCTGATCCACAGCTCTGAATCATCTTTCATTGGCAAACGACTTCAGAATTGAGCTTTTAGCCATGTATGACAAACCCAGAGAGGCGTATTCTCAACAAGATGAAAGATACATGTGAGACACACTACTGTATATAGCTTTTTGTTTTGTTTCGTTGTGCTTTTCTGTACTGTATACCACAAGCCACCTGGCTCAGGCAATTCCTCCCACATTTCATTTTGATATGTTTTAAATGATAATTCACCGTATTTACATTTCCGTGATGTCCCAGGCAAAAGCAAGGCTTTCAAAATGTATGAAAGCTTTGAGCTTTGAGATTTATTTATTGTTACATGTAACAAGTACAGTGTTTTTGGGGCTGCCAGCTTAGCCTAAATGGCACCTGTAGCACGATGTAGGACTGCCACATAGCCCATTAGCAGGCATCAAGTACTTGCATTGTATGCTAAAGTTGGCCGCATGGTGACTAGTCTTAATAAAGAACCTTTTGTTGCCCTGACTTCTCTGAGAAGCCCTTTGAGAATACTGTAATTTAAGGCTATTCTTGCTTTTATAAGAAAGAAGAAACAGACAAAGCATTTGACAACTCCACTGACATAAACTACTGTACTGCATGTACATCCTTCAGTGCAAAATCCTATGTTTATTTCCATAATCGAATAATATATAGAGTTGGTGTTATTATTCACATAATAGAGTATTTCAGGTTAATTTAGACAATACAATCTGAAGTTAAATACAGTATGCTCACCACCACACAATATTCTGAACTAAGAGATATATTGACATTGTTTAAAGTTGCAGCAATCTGAAATTTTTTTTTTTTTTTTTTACAGAACAAAAGTAAGAGGTTTTACCATAATAGTCAAATTAAATTTGACAAACAGTATCTGTTGATCAACAGAACAGCACTTACACACTTACAGCACACACACCACAATGGCACAAATGCAATGTCAAATCCATCTTTTCACCCTGGAGAGGTTGATATAACCTTCCTTTCATCCTCAAAGTACTCTGTGTCTAGTTTGTGTGTTTGGAACAAACTATAAGAGATAAATATGAACAACCAAATAAACATATTATAAATATAAACATCCAAAACTGTCCGTGCATACATTTAAGAGTGTATACTGTGGTTTTCAAAGATCTTAAGTTAAACAAAGTCAAACAAACATACAGTACTTAGTACGTAGATATACGCCTATGTTGGGGATCACAACCAGGACCTGGATGGTTACCTAAGGACTGTGATGATGCTGCCCAGTGAAATAACATGATGTTCAGCAAACACTCCATGACCTGTGCTTGACAGCATAGGCTGCAGCCTCGTTCACCAGCCACTCAGCATTGTGGGCCAGGGAGAGCGAGAGAGCGCGGGTGGTGGGTGGTGGGTGGCAGAGAGAAAGAGACAAAGGCTTCAGTGTAACTAGACACACAGGGATGGGGGCTGGGGGTTAATTAAAAACACAAGGCTGTTGTTGAGCTTCGTACCAAAACAGTATGGCTTGTATTGCATGGCAACAGTGTGAAAACGCACACGCCTGCATGCCCCCCCACACACACATTTAATGACATAAAGCACATTGTAATGTGTATGTTTGTGAGCTTTTTGCTAAGCTAATTAAGTTTACCTACTTTACTGTGCACTAAACTGTAAGCTAAACTAATATAACTTACCTACAGTAGGTACTGCACAATAACAAGCATGCTAGACTAATATCCTTTACCTACAGTACTGTGGACTAGCATTAATGCTAATATTTACATATTACACTAGCATGAATGCTAATATTCTTTACGTACTACACTAGCATGAATGTTAGACTAATATCCTTTACCTACTGGGCACTAGCATGAATGCTAATATTCTTTACGTACTACACTAGCATGAATGCTAGACTAATATTCTTTACCTACTGCGCTCTAGCACGAATGCTAGACTGATATTCTTTACCCGCAGTACTGTTTTCTAGCATGTGCGGCTGACTTGCCTCGGGTGCCTGCATGCTTTAGATGACAGCGTGGACGGCTCTGCATACAGATGCCTGCTGTATGCCCTGGCTAGCCTCTCCGTCTCAGGGAAGGTCAGGGGCTCAGTGACTGGATGTCATCTGAAGCGAGAAAACACTCTTTTCTGCCAGGCCGGAGGTTTAGCTCAGGAAGAGGAGCCTTTCCCACAATGCCGAGCTTCAATCTCAAAAAGACTAATAACAAGCATCTCCTCCAAAAAAAATTGTCCTTGCCTATCTCTCTCTCTCTCTCTCACACTCGCCCACACCCTCCCACTCTTTGGTCTCATCTTTTCAGATGATTTTCTCTGCCTAGATTCTATTTTGTTCTCTCCCTCTCTCTGTGTGTCTCTCGCACATTCTCAATTTCAATTTCCATGACCTCGACTGACACAGCAGATGAGTGGGTTACCAAGAATTACAATAAAATAAACAAACCACAAAAAAATGTCTTACAAATGTACACCCTTGCTCTCTCTCTCTCTCTCTCTCTCTCTCTCTCTCTCTCTCTCTCTCTCTCTCTCTCTCTCTCTCTCGCTCTCTCTCTC
>JAODOY010020505.1:0-25019 GCA_025399855.1 Forbesichthys papilliferus
GTGACTTAGATGAAGTTCAGAGCACATTTTATGGCCAATTCATGCAAAACTCCACGTAATCCCAAGGGGTTCACATATTTTTCTTGCCACTGTATGTAACACACGCACACACACACAGACCCACCTCATTGAATGTAACACACACACACATACACGCACGCACACACACACAGGCCCATCTTAATGTATGTAACAAACACACACTCTCGCTCGCTCTCTCTCTCTCACACACTCTCACACACACACACACACACAGTTGTTGTCAATGTCTTGTCTGTTGTTCTTAATCCAGCGGATCGCCGCCCTCTTCCCAAAAGACATGGACAGGCTGAGGAGAATGTCTCTTATTGAAGAAGATGGGTGCAAGAGGGTCAACATGGCTCACCTGTGCATTGTTGGGTCTCATGCCGTCAATGGCGTCGCAGAGATCCATTCCAAAATCATCAAGACTGAGGTGTATGTGGCTACGCTGCTCCCAACACTATTACTGTAGAAAACCACTTTCATATCCAATATCCATGTTCATCCTCCACAACATGTACCCCGTTCTGTTGCGTAGATTCCGGGATTTCAGTGAATTGGAACCAGAAAAGTTCCAGAACAAGACAAATGGAATCACTCCGAGACGCTGGCTGCTACTGTGCAACCCAGGGCTGGCTGAACTTATAGCTGAGGTGTGATTAAACTGGCAGGGGCCCAATCAAATGACTGAGTGTAATGTAACTGAATGTAATTAGCATCCAACCCTGCTGGCAAAGCCACAGCTCTGTCTAACCTTACTGTGTGTGTATATATATTAGGCATTTTAGTTCAATCCACAGGGAATTGACGAGGCCACAACTTTATAATACCGTAGAGGGTTTTGTTAGTGTGTTGAATACAGATGACTCCTGGTATTTTGTGACTTCATCCAGGCTATAGGAGAGGATTATGTGAAGGACCTCAGCCAGCTGATGAAGCTGAATGACTTGGTCGACGATAATGCGTTCATAAGAGACGTCGCTAAAGTGAAGCAGGTAGGGCTCAGTTTGAATTTAAAGTATATGATTCAACCGATAAGAGAATGAGAAAATATCCCAAAGGAATAATATCCTACTTCAAAGGAGAAAAACGAATCCTATATACAACTGAACCAAAATCATGACATACTGACAAATAAATAGGAAAAGAGCAAGCATATTACCACCTGTAATATATTTATTATGTTGCAACATTGCATATATTTGCATATATTTGCTTGTAATGCAAACACTAATTTTGGGTTGGATGTTGCTGAGATTGAACACCTTGTAATGTTATGCTTTTCACAGGACAACAAGTTGAAATTTGCCCAGTACCTAGAAAATGAGTACAGGGTGAAAATCAACCCCTCGTCCATGTTTGACGTCCATGTGAAGAGAATCCACGAGTATAAGCGGCAGCTCCTCAACTGCTTACACATCATCACCATGTACAACCGTACGTGAATAATTTTAAACGTTGTCTTGGTGTGTTGTGTGACCGATTTACAGTATATACACACCATGATGAAAAGTATTTTAATCTAGGTTTTGGTAAATATTTTGGTAGATGTACTGTTGAATCACAATGGTATCCATTGCTTATTTACTGATATGTTGCAAAACATTTCCTCTTTCAACTGATTTTTCTTTATTACATCAAAACTTCCTCATAGAAATGTGCAATTCCTGACCACCGTATTGTTCATTTAAAATGTCTTCTTTTCTTGAAGGCATCAGAAAGAACCCCACTGCACCTTTTGTTCCTAGAACAATGATCATTGGTGGCAAGGTAGTGTGTCAAACAAACTTTAAATATTCAGTAAGATGACAATTCTGAACAATACTAATCCTTAAACATGTTACTGTATTGGGGTCTGCTGAAGTACTGTATTAACAATTGATTTATATTAGATTCTTAACTAAACTATGTGAAATGAAGTTAACATTGTCTAAAATACAGGCTATAGGAACTTACCATGTTGTTTTGGCTTATTTGAAATAAGTGATGTAATAAAGACAGTTACAACATAACGCTAGTTAGGTTTGTCTGTCGCCATCTAAAATCGCTTGTTAGGTTTGTCTGTCGCCATCTAAAATTGTTGTGGCACACTTTAATTCCCACTGTTCTGTCTCCCCCTGCAGGCTGCACCAGGGTATCACATGGCAAAGTTGATCATTAAGCTGATCACCTCTGTCGCTGATGTGGTCAACAATGACCCTCTAGTGGGCAGTAAGCTAAAGGTGATCTATTTGGAGAACTACAGGGTCTCTCTGGCAGAGAAAGGTACAGTACAACCAAGTAATCCTGTTGAGTTGATTATTGCATGAGAAGATTTACCTGCAAAGATAATGTGCCATTTATTTGAGCCAAGTTCTATATTTATTCTGTTCTTTGGACAGTATAACTCACAAACTATGATATAATATAGCTTTAGTTATTTTTTATGATCAGGTGTTTTATGTTTTTAAATACTAGCTAAAAGTGTATTACCAGAGGTGCTATATTTTCTTCTTGTTGATTTTTGGGTCATGTTCTCCCGGCAGTGATCCCTGCCACAGACCTGTCAGAGCAGATCTCCACTGCAGGCACAGAAGCCTCAGGGACGGGCAACATGAAGTTCATGCTGAACGGAGCTCTGACCATCGGCACCATGGACGGAGCCAACGTGGAGATGGCGGAGGAGGCCGGGGAGGAGAATCTCTTCATCTTCGGCATGAGGGTGGAAGATGTGGCTGAACTGGACAAAAAGGGGTTAGGGTCTGTTTTAATGTTTTACTAGATACAGTGGAGATAGACAGCGGGAAATGATCCTGGGCCGGATGTGAGTGCAGGCCTCCAAGGCTCTTAGGCCCATATGGGCATGGGAGCTACTGCATGCACCACAGCTCCTGGGGTTATGGCATTTTTATTGGAAGTGAATTGTGCTTAATGCACACATTGGGCCAGATGCATGTTTTTGCATGATGTCTGGTGTGTACAGTGGTCACTGTATGTAATGTCTTGGCGTTGTTGTATTGTAGCTATGACGCCATGTCTTACTATAAGACCATCCCAGAGTTGAAAGAAACCATGGATCAGATCAAGAGTGGATTTTTCAGCCCTAGAAATCCCGACCTTTTTAAAGACCTCACTGAAATGCTCTTCAAGTATGACCGGTAAGTAGCGGTATATTAGCTATATTGCAGATAATAAAGGCCAATGGTCACTACTTAAGCAGGTATAAATACATTTCCTCTTTAGATTCAAGGTATTTGCAGACTTTGAAGACTACGTGAAATGCCAGGAAAAAGCAAGTAAACTGTATAAGGTATGATTTTCCTCATTTGGGGCCTTATGGGTTAATATTTGACTGTTGAAATGGTTCTGTCAGACATTGTTTTCTGAAAAGGCTTCTATGGGATAGATCTAGAATTTGGCATTTCATGTAAGCAGCATTTTGACATATGTTCTTGACCACAAGAACCCAACGGAGTGGACAAGCATGGTGATCAAGAACATCGCTGCCACGGGCAAGTTTTCCAGTGACCGCACCATCACAGATTATGCTAGAGAAGTGTGGGGGGTGGAGCCCACCAACTTGAAGATCCCACCTCCAAATGAGCCCAGGGAGGCCATTGAAAAGACAGCCAGGGCTTTGAGAGAAAAAATGTGAGGTTGTCTCAAGGGGACAGTGTGCATTTCATCAGGAAAGAAACACTTCTCTTAAATTTAGTCTTTAAGCAACAAGCAATGAAGTGAGTAGGAATGTATCAGTATTTTACATGGGCGAAAAAGTATTGGCTAACAGCTAACTAACATAACTACAGGTTACAGCTAACTGTAACCTGCTGCAGTGCCTCCTGCAGAATGAGAGTATCTATTAGGAAGTTATAATTCAACATAAAATTGCTTTACTTTCCTACATTTGCTCCTATTTATTTTTAAAATTAATTAAAACAACTATGTTGATAAATTTCTTTATAGTAAGAATATGAATGCCATTTCTTTTATCAAGTGGTGAAATAAAATCATAACACATTAAATCATGATTGCATAGATTTTTTTTTGACAAATGGCAGTACAGGTATATGGAAGCCGGCTGTTAAAAAGCATTTGTACAATATAAACCATATACCATATCAAGGTGGAGTCACAGGATTCTGGAGAAAGATTGTTGATATTTGAACTCCATCAAAACAAAAATACTTCTCCCTTCGATGTCATAAGATGCTTCATATAAGCCAAAGCTGGGATAGTGTTGTATGATGCAGTGTGCCTCACTTTGCGTTCCCATTTAGAGAGCCAGGGATGTGTACCATACAAACACCAGATAATGCTTTCAGCATGCACACAACCTGGAGCTAGCAGAGTGATAGAATTGATGAATTTGACAGTATTCAATAAGCTTCTCCTAACTTTTAATAAGAGGTGTAAATTAAAAGACCACTTAAGCAAATACCATACACTATGACCATTTGAAGAAGCGACTAGGTTTTTCATTCTTAAACGTTTTAATACAGAATTAACTTGATCCACACAGGTGAGTTATTTGGACATCTTTTGTTTCCGAGTAGCTTTATGGCCTGACATTCAGCAGAAACTTTCTGTGGAGGGAGAGTTACTCATTTCAAAACGATTGTATTAGCAAAGAGTGTTAAAACTTAATTAAATTCCAAAACATAAATCATATTGGCTTATTCATGTCAAATACTTAGCTGGTAAATAGGTGTGTGTGTGTAAACATTTACAATGAGTAACCTACCCCACCACACTGGACAGATTGGGGTCCAGATACATTTTGTTGTGAGAGTACCCTAGAGCTGCACTGTAGGAGACCATTTGAACATGACCCTCCATATGACGTTTCTCCTGAGCTTCAAGAGACATCTGGAACAGCTGGAAATAAATGCAATGAAGTTCATTAAATGCTCCAGCCTGATGCAGTCCTGTAATTAACAGTTAAAGGATCATCGAATATACTCTAGGATGTTAAACACCGAGTATCACTTTATTTTGTAGTTCTACTGTACCTTCTGTCCCATATAATGTGGCACAATATTGTCATCTTCTGAATGAAACATAAGTATGGGACTCATCACACTCTTCAAACTGGAGGCATAAACAGAAAACCTGTTTATCACAGATTACTTTTACATGCAGTCGTTTTTTGAAATACATATAATGAAATCTACTTATTACTTACTTTTTGTCATTGGCAAATGCTATTTTGTTCATTTCTAGGATGTTCCACAGCAAGCCCTTAAACCCTGGGAACAACATGTACATCTAGAAAGAGTTGAGGTTATTTTGAAAGGTAACGTTACATTTGTATTGCATTTATTTGAAATATCACGTTTCAATAGATAAGCTGAATCATCTGCAATAAAATGAGATGAACACATCATCACAGACAGAAGGCTACATATAGATCACACAGATGGACTCACCTTAGACAGCATATGGTTGGCCACAACCTCACCCATGTTTGTGAATGGAGCTTGAAGAATTAAAGCATCAACAACCGACCCTGATGTTCATAAACAGAAGTCAGCCTGGTGAATTTAGTGTTAAATAATTAAATACATATTCAGATGAACAGCAGTTTATGGTTGCAAAATGTATGGCACATACTTTTGAAGGGAAATACCTTACCTTCCTCCTGTACTTTGAGTACAGTATTTGTTGCTACTCTACATAAAAAAATAAAAGAAATAAACAGTGTATTTTTAACAGACATAAAAGGTAAATGTGTACACATTGTAGACAATTCATTAAACAAACCGAGGCTAGAGACACTGACCCAGTGCCGAGGGAATGTCCCCACAAACACACAAGACCGCCATTACTGTGTTGCTTTACCCAGTGGTACAGGTAGAGGGCATCAGTGGTCAACCCAGATTCACTGGGCTCCCCACGTGAATCGCCAAAACCTTAGAAATAAAAACAAAAAAAAACACACAGGATGTTCAAATATCTTAGTGTGACTTCATCAAGAGCAAATGCCATGCACATCCTATTTCAATCAATGTTGAGCTGAGACGCTTGAATTAAATGCCTGTACACTAAAATGCTTCAAACACAACTTTATTTAACAGTTAACAAGATGTCAATCATCACTGGGCTATAATTCTCCAGATATGTTTATTCATGCATTGCCCCAGAATGTACCTGACTAACACACGGTTATGTCACTGACAAATTTACCAAAGTTTAGAAGACATTCATTATTAGGACTATTTCTAAAAAAGCTAATTAAGTGGTTTTACCTCTGTAATCTAAAGAAAGGACATGATACCCCGCTGCACTTAAGATCTAGAAAACCAAACACTTTGTTAAAATAAAGCTACATTTTTATTTAATTTGTAAAAGGTCAACTTATCCAAACATTTAAAATGAAAATCATACCTTCATCAGTTCTACTCTGTGACTTAATGCCCTGTAAACCAGAGGTGAAAATAATCAAATAACAAACCAGAGGCTTAATAATACTCAATGACTGCATCCTTGTGTTCATACATATGTTCAGCCCACAAGCCTTAGTGCTCATTATTCCCACAAGACTCCATTAGGCTCTAGTCATGGGGCTCTATCACACACACTAGTCCCACCTGGACCCCGTGTTGCCATGGAGATAGATAATAACAGGACTGCCATCTCCAAGGGTCTTCCTGAACCACTCAGGGCCTCTTCTGGAGGCCTCTCCCCATTGGCTGACAGGAAGTGTGTGCCTGTGAGAAAACAAACAAAGAGAGAGTGTTGTGTTGTGTTGTGTGCGATACAGATATATCAATAACACAACAGTGAGCCAGTGGTTTGTTCCACCACTGCAGACCAGGAGCACCCCACTAGCCTTGCTGTTTCTCAAATGCTCCGACCCCTGTCAAAATCACTCAAGCCATTGACTACAAGAACTGACTGTTTCCGTCTAGTTCCATCTAGTATGAATATATCTCTGACCTTGATATGAGATCATCGGTGGTATCCACTTCTACTGTGCGTGGTTGTAATGTTTGGGCCCAGTTGTGTGTTGATGTTGCCCTCCCAGTACAGAGGCTATTAAGTGGCTTGCACCCTATTCCTCCAACTACAGAGCTCCTATGCTCACACTACTCCCCATACCATCATCCAAGCCTTCAGATGGTTGTGTTTCAAAACATAAACAGTCAAGGAGGAATGTGGCATTCTGTGGGAGAGATAACGCAGGGAATGTATCTTCAAACGAACATGATCACAAGTGTTTGTGGTTCACACTGGGGTGTTTGGGCTTAAGGTGTGTACTAAAGTATGTCGCTTAGCTCAGTGTAGTTTAAACCCTCTATCAATACCTACCACACCCCCACTGAGATGTCCTCCTCAGTAGTAAGGTAGAAGTTACATGTGTGGTTCACCACTTCCTGAGGTCGGCTCAGATCCACAAAGAATGGCACCCGCACTGAAACCACAACATAGCAAGTCAGTAAGCCTGCTTAATTATACAGCAGTATTAATAGTAAGGCATAAAATGGTGCGGGCATCTTATTACACATTGAACAGTTTTGTCCCAAAATCAATAATCCATAAAGTGTCCACAAACCTCAAACAAGCCTCTTTTGTGGCAGAAACAATATTTTATATTGATATAAAACATGCCATGTGAAGATGTGCAGCCTACTTACCCAGGTGAGAATATATTACATGTCCCAGTATCCAAGGGACCATGTACAGAATGACAGGCACAGATATATAGACAGTGAGCAGGAACAACACAGCCCTCTTCATTCTTGAAACCTGCAAAAATCCTCTTTAGGCCTGCAGTCGAAATGATTCGTGTTATTTTCTGCTTGTTTTGAGAATGAACTGAAAAAAGGTATGTAGCTCTGTTACTGACATTGTGAAATAGTAAAAAGAGGTCAATGTTCAAGTGAGTCATCTGTGGCTGCTATTGGACCATACAGTATGTGATTGAGGAAATATTTTCCCGCTAAGTATGCCATTATGAAAATTCAATATGAACTCAATTGTGACATGGATAATTATGAGGTTATGTTAATGCCTTGTAAATACAACAAAAGCGCAGCTACATTTTATTTTATTTTACTTGTTGGCCTATTACTCATACAAGCTCATGAACATCTGATAAGGAGGACCACTACATGGGGACAGAGAGTGTCCAGAAGTGGAGGCAGACAGTTGGTCACCGCCCCTTCCTCTATCAAGAGCTTTTCAAAAATCCGCTAGAAGATGCAGCCTAGCTGAGAAACAAAGCGTTTACTGATCCCTGCAGCAAACACGGACAGGCTGGCTAGACAGCAGTTGCTCAAAAAGTTGCAAGATATATTTTCTTTCTATCTTTTTCCCGGAGACGATATTTTGACGATAATCGCAACTAAAGAGACAAAAATGTTGTAGCCTAAAATACTTTATATCATACCTTCAAATCGCACCAAAGACGCAGGCGCCCTACAGATTCAGGGAGTTTGGTGAGTTTACGTTCTTATATTAGTCTCTATGGAGTCTACACACTTAAACAATATGTTTCTTCACTTACCTTATTGATTGGTGGTATTTGCTTTAATTTGATTTTATGTTGCATCCCATCAACAGTCAGAGAATCAACAGCTGTATTCAGGATGCCATGGCCGCGTTTATGCTGTGCCTGACTAGATAATTAGCAGTTTAGCATAGCCCATTACATTATTTGCTTTAACTAGTTTAGCCTACTGATCACATTACTGTTAGTTACACTCCAGCAGTCATCATAACATGTGCTTTAGGTACTGTACTGTATAGGCTGAAGGTAATAATGTTCTCAATGCCTTCAGGCATTTATTAGGGCTACTATTGGAATCACTTGTCCAAATTAAAAATAAAAATTGAAATACGTTCATCCAAAATAATTATACTAAGGATGTTTCTACGTTCAACCTTAATTCTTCATATTATCTAGATTTCAAAACTATTTTGTGAAAATTTAGTTTCCTTGCATGCCAGGTGACATTTTTGTGTAACTTTATTTCCCCAATTTATAAAATGGTGCTGATAAATGTTTACACGTGTTTGTTTGCTTTGCATAGGCTAATAATGACGAGGGATTGTAACAAATATGTATCATTTTATGAGAGAGAGAGCGAGAGCAAATAAAATGTAACAACTTCTTAATGTTGCCACCTGGTGAGCTTGTCGCACTTATTATATAGTTCTATGCACTACTAGACTTGGGGTTAGTGCATGTAAACGTCGGGAGAGCAGAGCATGCAGTCTGTGCAGGGATTAATCCCCATCGCATTGATTCTCTGACGACAGATGTCAGTCATTCATCAACGACGTTGTTTAATGACATATTACATGCCTTTTTTTGGGGTGGTGTCAGGGATTTTACTGTGTGGAGAAATACTCTGTATTTGGTTAATCCAGTTGACCAAATAAATGCGCGTGTGCGTTTGTGGTTTCCACAATGCCATCATGATACAGAGCCATGTATCTTCTTGCTGGTGGTGTGCTGCTGAACAGTGCAGATGCAGAATACTGCTTCCAGCACCCCATTGTCTGTAGCAGTCAGTGTTGAGGGGGACACCTGGCTTTAAGCAGCACATGATGATGATGATGATGATGATGCTAACAAAGAGCAGCTTGAGAGTGATGGATGTGTTCAGAATATATGTAGTTCTACATGAAATGTAGGCAGCCCCCACGTACTGTGAATAGTTATATATTAATTAACCTAGTAAGTGATGTTTGATGTTGTCATACCAACCACTTATATCTTAACAGGTGAAACATTGCTTTATGGAGCATAGCAAACACTGACAGTAAGGGTTGGCCTACTTCACTGCTTGTAAATGAAGCGTGTTATAAGGGAAGGACACAAAAGCTACTGTAGGTCTGTGAGATGCTGTTATTTCACTAAAGCTAGGTAGGCAAGGTATGTGATTTTCTTCTTGTCTGTTTTTAATAATTACCAAGTGCATGCAGGTGTGATCTGGCATTAGAGTAAAATGGTTATCTGTGTGTGTCTGCACACATGAGCTGAAACATGCGTTACCAACATTTAACATTTTCCCTATTATTTTTCTATTTCCTCCAGTGGCTTGTCACAAACACAATTTAATGTTTCTGCAACTGATTAAAATTGATGTTGGCACAGGCATCTTTTCTACGTGTTTTGTCTGGTCCATGTATTTGTCCTTGCTCTTGTTTTTGATGGTATTTATTGAAGTTATTCAAGCAGCAGTCCAACATTCTCACGTTGGATTCTTTACTGTGTTATGTCTTAACACTCGCTGTTTGAGAACAGCGTTTAAAGGAACAGGGAACTAGCTGACAAACTAGGACTTGCTTGTTGTCTTTTGTGTGCAACAAGTGTCACGAAATCTCTCTGATGAGTTTCCTTGTGAGGCGGTCAAGGCCAGACAGGGCTACGACTGTGAATCTGCCCATTTGTCTAATTCTACTAATTGGATTAGCGCTCCCTCACCCCCCCCTCCCCCACCCCACAATGAGTAGCACTCGATCAAAAGGCAACAGATCCACATGAGATGTTCTTCAACTTTCCATCCTTTAAATTGGACATTCATCAGTGTACTATGTACAGTCGTTGGTAGTTCTGGTGTGCTGAAGAGTGTGTATTCTAAAGTGTCCTTATTTGTATTTATTCTGCATAGGTGCATTAGCTAATGCTTAAAAGCTTACACTTGAATGTGTAAATATGCTGTAAACGGCACGCAGAACAGGATTGTGCTGCTGTTGCATCATCAGTGTGCTAATGTTCCCAGGGCAGGGTGCTGTCCTGTGGGATGGGTGACGCCCAAGAGCAGGACCACTACGAGGAGCGCCTGAAAGAGGTTTTTAACACTTTTGACTCCAGCGGGACGGGCTCTCTGTCCCCAGAAGAGCTGTCCGAGCTCTGCCTCTCCCTGCACCTGGAAGATGCTACAGCAGCTCTGCTTAACGCCATTCTGCCCAGCCAAGACCCCCTCACAGGCAGGGTGAGTGCCCCCCCCCCCCCTAGGCCATGCAGTGTGAGTGTAGCAGGACATTGTAAAACCTCCACACATGCCATTTTCTCAATTGTCCAGAAAGAATACAAACTGGATTAACGATCCATGTTTTGCACAACAAAGTAGAATGTGGGTTTAGAAAGTCCAGGATATATTTCTTTTTGTGTTCGTGATAATTAAATCTATAATAACTAAAGACGTTCTATTGTTGTCTAATTATGGTTATTTGTGTTCTGGTACTAATGTGGGCTGTCAGTAATAGACACCTACCTTTTTTAAATGGTGTGTGTGTGTGTGTGTGTGTGGTGCTCTGTGGCCCTTCAGCTTGGCATGGGGCCCATCTTGAGACACTCGGCCTCAGCTCTTTGTGTCCTGTGCGGTTGCCTCTTTGTTAGCCATCTTGTTGCAGGGATGAACTGTGGCCCTGTCATACCCTCATCCCAGGTGTCTGTCGTCAGGGCAACCAAGCCAGCCAATTGCAATTCACAAATGCATGTGTTTGAGGGCGCTCCATGTGAAAATGCCCCCCCCATAATTTAATGAGGATGCTGAAATTAAAATGTATGGCCATTACATTGGCCAATAGCTCTGACTTTGAGTGTTTAGCAGCACAAATCTTTCCTTTTCCCGAATGATTTACCTCCAAATGTTGTGAAGAAAGTGTGTGTGTGTGTGTGTGTGTGTGTGTGTGTGTGTGTGTGTGGTAGAATGTAGTGATATCGTCCCTGCTTTGTTGAGGGTGGGGGTTGGAAATGGGCTGTAAGTCGGGGTGGGGAAGTAGGAATCAAAGGGGCAATAATACCCCCTTGCATTCAACAATGAAGTCAAAAAGAGCCAAATCAGAAGCCGCAGTGGGGACAAAGACTATCTCCATATTCAGGGTTAGCAGCTGTTGATTCCTCAAGTCTGACCTCCGCACACACGTGCACACACATCCCAACCAGGCACCCAGAGACATCCAGACCATAATCTAGTTTTAGGAATTTAATTTGCTTAATTTTTCCCCTTAGACACACTTGTTTTCCTTTCCTTCACATACCAACCATAAGTGTGTAACAAGTAAGCGTTGTGAAACTATCATACAAAAATGTCACATTCTTGACTGTTCTACATCAGTACAGAATCTTATTGTTAATGGTTTGTATGTTTAAAAAAAAAGCTTTCATTTCTGGTGCAGGTTGACTTTGACCAGTTCAAGAATGCTCTGATTCTGGTTTTGTCGTCATCCATTGATGCCCCTCAGGAACAACCAGAGACTGCACCTAAACCAGGTAAGGTGCTTTTCTTTGCCATCTGTGGTGTAGAAAGCCATGTCCTTTACTGTACCTCCAGTACAAGCCATGTCAAGATTATGTCCATTGGGGAAAACCCATCCAAGCTGTGGAGGTGATTGTGGAAAATATTTTTTTGGGACAAAGATAATACCAATTCAGAAATGTAGTCAAAAAGTCAATGAAACTCACACATTATACAGTTGAATAGTTGTTTCATGATGAGATAGCTGTTGTTTAAATAGGATTTCAAGAAATTCATGAAATCTGTTCATGAAAAATGAAGGCACAATTTTTCATCATACATATTAGGGATGTATTTGTTTTTTTTTAGAAAAAGCTCTTTGTGTTTAGTAAGACACAAAATGTCTTACAAAAAGTGCCTTTAATAAATGGTTAAAGGCACGGAGCTGAGAGATCAGGCCTGAGCCAACTGTGTTTTAAAAAAAATTCCTTATATTTTTAATTTAACATTTGTCTGGTATCTTTTTAAACTATGGATAACTATTTCAGCTCATGAGGTGTGTTACACCTCATGAGAATCCTTACACAATGCTGATGTGTGTGGGTATGACATTATACATTATTGTTAAATGTAGCATGAAATGTAATGAGGTTAAAATCAGACTTAACCGTGGGTTTCTTAAACTGCACATAAAAAATCACAGTAAATTAAACAAAAAATATGAATTTAGCACTTTACTGTGTACAGTATCTAAGTCCACTGAACAGTTTTGTCAGAACAGTTTGCGTGTTGCATTCCAGGATCATATTTCTTTTCTGGTCTGTTTAAAAGGAAGTGTGTGTTGTGTTTTGTTTTGGAGAAGTTACTATGAATAGCTAAGGAACATGTTAGTGTATTTTCATCTATATTGGCAGGGTTGGGAAATAACTGATTACATGTAATAGTTAACATGTAACTGATTCACAAAAAAACAGTAACTTTAATCAATTACAGCTACCAGTTTTTTTATTAAAAACATTTTATTAGATGATCACTTCTAGGACTACTACTACTACATTTTAAAAGGGAAGTTTGAGGAAGAAAAATTTTCTAAAACAATTGGTGGTTCTCTTATTAAAGTCGGTCAAAATTTAAAATAAAGTTTTACTTCAATCTGATCCCCTGAGCAACAAACTGTTCTAAAAATATTAATGATCGTTATTTGGATAGCACTTTTCATACAGAATTGCAGCTCAAAGTGCTTTACAGAGAGGGAATACATGCACAATCGTACATCCCATGAACAAATGCAGAAATTCAGAAAAACAACATTAATGAAAATAGAAATCATATTTAAAAACAATTTAAACAGGAATTATTAAGTAAATACTGTATTTGGCACTGTAAATTGCTTTGGATGGCATTTCAAAGAACAATGTTTAGGCATGAAGTAACCTAAAAGTAATGCAAAGTAATCAGATTATGTTACTAAATTTAGGTAATCCAAAAATGACGCTGCTGATTATTTTAGTCTGGTAACCTGTAACTGGTTACATTTAAAAAGCAACCTACCCAACCCTGTATATTGGTGTCACATGTTCCTTGTGAGACAGAAACCAGTTCTGAACTGTACTTGACCGGTTAGTTGTTGGCCTCTCCTTCTCAGATTCACCTGTAATCCAACCAAAGTTTGTCAAGGGTGGCAAGCGTTATGGACGCCGCTCAACGCCTGATTTCATTGAACCGATGTCGGATTCTTTTGTGGCCTCACATCATAACCCTGTCGAAGAGGAGGACCTAAAGGAAGACAACGATGACTCTGCTGTGCCACGAAAGCGTGAGGTACACCAGCACGCTGACCTCTCCTCCTCTATGCTCTTCACAGCACGGTGGTGCTCATCTAACTCTGTCCTTAGTAGCAGGCCGCTAGTGTTATTCTTAACCAATCGGCTTGGCTGCATACAGGCCAGGTCGTAAATGGTAACGTAGACCTGCGTGACAGGTTTGCTGTGCTACTCTGCTTCATCACAGGGATGTGTGTAAATAACATTCAGTACAGGGTTACCATTTAACCGCCTCGCCCTATGTACTTGATATAGTTGAATTAAATTACACTAACCAAATCCATAGAAACACAACCTAAGCTTAAGTAAACTTTACTTTACTATGTGAACATAATGTAACTTATTTCCATAATGGTGATGACTACAGCAAGCCTAATGTTGCATGAGACTGTATGGCATACTCTTACAGTGTGTATTCAGGCTGTGTAGGTGTGGTCAAGGCAACAGAAACATGTTTTAAATGTACATTAGCAATGCTGAAGCAGGCGTACACCAAATGGTTGTTTCCACCAATAGCTGTCAGTCTCAGGCAGTTTAGATGCATAGGTCTGGTCAGGACAGGATTGCAATAGATAAAATTTGATGCGCTTTAATATAAGTTTGTTATATATTCCCCATTGGAATTATTTGTTTTTTGTTTTCATCACAGGCATTTTGGTAGCGGATTTATAGTCATTATTGTATTTCATATTTAGCTGGTAAATGTGATGGAAAAATAAATCAATGTAAACATTGCCCCTTGAAAAAGCCTCAGGTTGTATGTGAATATTGAACAACTGGTCACGTATTCATTGTCGCAACAATGGCTCTCGGTGCGTGCGTGCGTCCTACACCAGCCCAGATGTAGGCACCCACCAGGATTAAACTTTCTCAGACATTGAGCTGGAGCATGTGTGCATGTGTTGTCATTTGACTGATCTGAGTCCTAACAATGCTACAATGTCCAGCCGATGGCAGGACGGCAGATGGGGCCGGGTCAGGGGGCTCTGCCAGAGAGACTGGAGGCATATCTGTATGAGCAGGAGAGACAGAGGCTCTGCCAAACAATGAGGCCCCTCAGCCCCCCTCCCTCCTAGATGCCTACACAGCCTGCAGAAAGTAGCCCGCATGCTGAATCCCATCTGTTCCTCGTTCCCTCATGGTTGACCACGTCAAACAATAGATGAAAACGCTGGGATTGGTTGAGATCGCACTGGGTCACGCCCAACTAAACCATTTCATAAACAAACTTGTAAAATGTCAAATATAAATAAATGTCATTTCAGTTATTGAGAAGCTACAAATACTCAACCAGTTACCAGAAGTGAAAGAGAACCAATCAACAATGCTTATTAGTTTCCTATTCAACCAATGCTATAGAAGCGTGTCAGTCACACTTGAATTGTCCCCTATGCAGCAGGTTTAACCTCTGAGCCTTCCAAGGGCCAATGTTATTACAATAGCTTTCGTGCTTTTTGTTGGATACCCCACCCATGATTTGCATCCTGTCTCAATCCATAACCTATTAAAAATGCATGTTTTCTCGACACTTAAATGTTTGATAACATTGTTGTACATAGGATTTCTGAGGAAATGAATGTTTATATGCTGTTTTTGTTTGTTTACAGCGTTGGCACTCAAATGAAACGAGCATGGAGGAGTATGAGGCTGAAGGTACATCCTAGTCTACCATAACGGCATGTGACAGTTGCACATTCCCAAGAGTGTTGTCTATAAGTTGTATTCTGTGTGTGGGCGTGCAGGCCAGATGCACCTGTGGAACCCCGATGAGCCAAGCACACCCCGGGGGTCTGTCACGTCTCTGTCGGACCACCTGGAGGGGAGGATACGTGAGGCCTGTGAGGAGCTGGCATTGTCGTGGGACGGCTGGGCCAGCCACGCTGAGCTCTCTGTTCTCTGTGAGCACCTGGGCCTCCAGGTGAGAGAGCCCACTGCCTTTACATTACATAACAGTGTCTGCCATTATAGACATAATGTGGTCATTCTCTGAATACCACACCCACCAGAGGGGGGAACATTTATAGCTCTCCCTTGACTTTGCATTGCGCTAAGCTATCGTTATTTCTGAATTCTACCAAAATACTTAAATTTGTACGTTTGTTTATTTATATAGTGCTTTTCATAGATATAGAATCACAAAGTGCTTTACATAAAAATACCAACATGGTAGGTATAAAATAAGTAGGAACACAGAAACCAACAATGGAAGTAAAAAAAAACTAAATAAAAAAATAAGCTGAGATAATAGAAGTACAGTCAGATAAAGATATAAATAGACATAAAATAATGTAAGAATTTTAAAAGCTAACCAAAGGCCTTTTTGAATAAAAAAAAAGTTTAACTGTTTGATAAAAATACTTAAAAGCGTGTGCGTGTTACTGAATACCCACAAGGTAACCACTTAAATGTTTTTTATAAGCTTTAAAACTGAAAAATGTAGTTGAGACTAAACTGGATACAGGCAATAAAGACGGAGCACAGCAAATCATATTGTGTTGAACCACCCCCCCATTGAAAGTGTGTGTGGGGGGGGGGGTTCAACACATCTATTATCTTTGCTTGCTTTAGACTTCAGAGATTTTTTTAGCGTGCCAGGATTTGTCTCACATTGATCTGGATCTCATAGTCGCAAAAAAGGAAACTTTACTGTACCATACAGTAACGTTAGTTTACGTCTTGTATCATCAGATACTATCCCTTTTGATGTCCTGTTGTGTGTGTGTTTATGTTGATATCTCCTCTTGTTTTTTTGGCTTCAGAAAACTCAAAAAATACAACACCCCTCTTAACCTTTTAGAAATCGCAGCCCAATGCCTGGAGGATCCCCTCCACCCCCCCACACACCATTTGTTAAAATACATGTGTGATTGCCTTTATTATACATGTCTAGATTGCAAAGCCTCTCTGCTATCAATGTAATGTAACAATCATTGCCCAAATGTAAGCATTTTTGTCAACCCGATTAAAACCCATATCGCATATTTGTGTGCGCAAATATCGCTTGTGCACGCATGTAAATGCACGCACGTAAATAGTCTTGTTTTATGTTGGGGAATGTAACATACCATGTACCATTGGGAAAGAGCACACTCGCTTTGTTCAAGACACAGTATCTGCCTGCAAATTTCAGCACATCACGACACAAATTACGTTTTGAGAATTAGTAAATGCACACTTCGCCTTACCTGTGATGAGTTAGTTGAGAAAGATTGGCCTGGGTAGATCCAAAAAAAGATTTTAAAACGATATTCCATGAGCATAAGCATTCTAAGAACGTATCCTTGTTCTTCCATTTTAAAGACATTATTTTGATACGGCAAAACATTGGAGGTTGTAGTTCTATGATAGGTCACTGGCGTCTTATAGACATACAGTCTACGAAAGACTACACTCTCTCTCTCAAACACAGTTTTGCATCTTACCTGGGCCGAGAGGAATGTTTTAAGGGGTCACATGTCAACTTTGGCCAATCACAGCTCTTTCTTATCAACATGGGCTTCAAGTTACGTCATCTTACGTTATCTTTCGCAACAACAAGCATACCATTCTTTTAGTGAGGTATATTAAAAAAAAATTCACTCGGACTGTAGATTAGTACATATATTTATAAAATAACATAAGCACACAAATGTGTATGTATAGACCTAAACATGCATGTAAAACTACCAGACATAATTCAATATTTCTGACATTCTTTGTAAAACCCATAAGTATTTTGATATGTTCTCTCACAATGCCCTAATCCTTATCCGCAAATATACTCATCAGATGTTGTATTGTAGTCCTAAAGTGTAAAGGAGTTGCAGGTGCATAATTACAATAAAGTGTCAATATAAATAGCATTATGTCAGGCGAAAATGAAAACAAATTATGTTTATGCTGTATTTGAGCTTCATTTACTAAGGAGCAGTGTCAACCACACGGAATATTTAACCTGCATTGGTATCTCACATGGATTATCTACATTTTAATACCAAAATAAGTTTTGTAACTTGTTCAGAACTGCAAAAAACCTTATGTAAGGGAATGTTTTTGCAAGGAAAAATACTTTGAAGATGGCCTAAAGAGCTAGTTAAGCTTTGAGGCTGTAAAACCATATGTAGGCTAAAACTTGCACCATTTTGGCATATTCCCTAAAAAGCTTGACATTTCCACTGCACTTAACATAGGATTGCACATTGACCGTCCTTTGTTTTGGAGGACAGTGTGAAGAGCCTGACCTGCTTGTTGGAGAGACATGACCTTTCTTCTTCTCCCTGCCAGGTAGCAGGAGAGCTCCTGCAGAGTCTTGGTGGAGATGGAGTGATGGCCGTTCAGGAGTTTGTTTCCAATGTTGTGAACCACAGCAAACCTCCAACACCCTCCGCCTCCACTCCCTATAGACAGCTGAAACGACACCACTCCACACAGGTGAACTGGACACCACGCTTAACCATGAATAATTACCATCAATTATAGTCTTTTTTTATTATTATTATTTATTAATCAATTTTAAACATATTGTTATATACATTCACAATATAATTGTTATTTATCATAGGGGCCATGGGTCAGAAATAACTGAACATTGGCGCCGTTTTTTGGTTCTAAAACCAATTCTCGATGGATTGAAAATATCTTTTGTTCTGGTTTGGGATGAACAAAGCAAGTATACAGTCTATTATCCTTGGTAATGGTATACCTGTGTAGGATGTCTCTTTTCTGGAATTCATTGATTCATTGGTCACCTGACCAGTGACCTCCTCCACAGTGTTAACCCCTCCAGTGTGGACAGTGTTATCTCCTCCAGTGTGTTCAGTCACCAAGTGATGTTCCTCCCACAGCCCTTCGATGAGGCAGGGCGACGTGTAGCCACTCCCTCTGCCATGGCGGGCACAATCGGCCTCTGTCTGTTCTCCACCCTGGACGACGGCACGGGTTCCACTCCAGTAGAACACATTCTGGATGCCTGGATGAAGGAAGGTGTTGAGAATAGCACTGAGATCCTGCAGGTATGTATGTATGTATAGTGTAATAAATTAATGTACATTTGTAATATTGACTATTCTAAGCGATCATTGTAAAAATAAGTGTCTACTACTTTACAATAAATAGTGCAATTGAAATTGGGATACGAATGTATTTCGGTTGTTTTGTTCTTGTTGTTCTGCAGGCCTTGGATTTCTGCGTGGATGGAAAAGTGAACCTGGGTGAGCTCACCACGGCCCTTGAGAATGAGCTACTGGTTACTAAGAATGGGATTCACCAAGCGGCACTGGCCAGCTTTAAAGCTGAGATCAGATACCTCCTGTGAGTATACAGGGGCAACCTACTGTGTCAGTGCATTCAGTGTCTACTGAATTTATATTTAAAGCTTCTTGGCTATACAATGGGCAATTTCAGACCAAACAGTGGTATGGACTCAGCTGTAGGGACTGGCCACTGATGAGCTCCCCGGAGAGCTACACACCTTAGCATTTTGTCTGTTTGCATTCGCACCGCCAGCAGGAATGCTGAGCGACGTAACCCGGCCGACAGTTGGTATAGTGACGTGCAACAACAAGATGGAGGACGATGATCTGTGCTTTGTCATGTCTTTCATGACAATGGAGCGTGAATGGAGACATGCTAATTGCACTTTTAAAACATAGAGGAGAGCCCAGAGGCGAAAACTGCTCTGGCAACTTTACTATTAGCCTATGTCAACTTTTTCTAATGCTGGTGTGCAGGTGGACAAAAAAAAAAACGACTGCCAATTGTCTGCACTTAATTCATAGTGTTTGACTGATCAGCATACACTTCTGTCACAAATGGTTCATATTGTGCGGGGGAAGGGATTGCCTTCCCTGAAATAGGAGCTTGTAAAGTTTGGACAGTTCTATGTAAAGTTCATCCATGTAGTTGAGTTGACTCCATAACATATCTAACTAGTGATTTGTTTGTTTGTCAGAGTGTGTGTAGACAGAGAGCTCAGGGAGAAAGAGAAGATTCGCCGTGACCTCGAGCAGGCAGAGAAGATGAAATGTCAGCTGGCAACTGAAGTGGATGAGCATCACTCTGCTATTGAGCTCATGAACAGCCTCAATCTCAGGTAAGGCCTCCATTAGCTGCCTGTACACTGGCTGTACAATCAGGCTTGTTGATATTCCCTTATGCTCCAGCCTGACCTCCCCCTTATGTATGTCTTCTTGACATACAAATGTCCTTCCTCAGTAAAAGTGCACAGAATTCTGGTTCAGTATGACATAATCCCCGGTCTAAAGTACATGATGAAACAAATTACACACTAAAAAAAGTGCCCAAATCATCATATTTGAAAGTCGGTTTTGTACACTAGACATTTGAGGTGGGGGGGTATATACATAGATTAGAATCGTTAAGTGTGTAGGGTTGTATGGCAATTTATCTCCACATTGGAATTTTAATACCACACCTGGAACTATAGTGGGGGAGGGGCTTAATGTTTAATCAAACAGACAGATTAATTCAAATGCAAAGCTGCAAACTCTTCCTCTCCACGGTGTGTGTCTCACAGTGTGTCTTGGTGTCTCACGTTGTGTCTCACGTTGTCTCATCTTGTGTCTCACAGTGTGTCTCATGTTGTGTCTCACAGTGTGTCTTGGTGTCTCACGTTGTGTCTCATGTGTCTCACGTTGTGCCTCATCTTGTCTCATGTGGTCTCACGGTGTGTCTCACGGTGTGTCTCATGTTGTGTCTCAGTGTCTCACGTTGTGCCTCATGTTGTGTCTCAGTGTGTCTTGGTGTCTCACAGTGTGCCTCATGTTGTGTCTCACGGTGTGTCTTGGTGTCTCATGTTGTGTCTCAGTGTGGCTCTGTGTCTCACGTGGTGTGTCTCACGTTGTGCCTCATCGTGTCTCATGTGGTCTCACGGTGTGTCTCATGTTGTGTCTCATGTTGTGCCTCATGTTGTGTCTCACGTTGTGTCATCTTGTCTCACATGATGTGTCTCATGGTGTGTCTCACAGTGTGTCTCATCTGGTCTCACATGTGTCTCACGGTGTGTCATCTTGTTTCATGTGGTGTGTCTCACGGTGTGTCATCTTGTTTCATGTGGTGTGTCTCATGGTGTGTCTCATCTTGTCTCACATGATGTGTCTCATGGTGTGTCTCACGGTGTGTCTCATCTTGTCTCACGTGGTGTGTCACACGGTGTGTACACGTGCCACTCACCGCCCTCCTTGTAAATCCGGGGGTACAGGAAGCTGGAGCAGGAGCACAAGGAGAAGCTGTCTGCGGCCAGGCTGGAGCTGATCAAGGAGCTGGACCAGATGCAGCAGCAGGCTGGCCGCCAGCGCGAGGAGCTGGAGGCGGAGGTGGAGAAGATGCGTGAGGACGAGGCCCTCCACAAAGACCACCTGTCCATCTCTGTGAAGGTACAGAGACAGTCTTAAACTCATTGTTTAATATTGGTAACCATATTACTTGACTGGCTTGTTGTAGAGCTACAGTGTCTGTTTGAACAATCCATTGCGCACCCTAGAGCTCTTAGGCACAGTGGCCTATTGCCCTGCAGCCTTGTTAAAACATAAACAGTGAGCTAGGATGGACATTTCACAGGTTCTATAGGCAATGTGTGTTGTGTGCTGCTGATATCCTTTCCTTTTTTTACTTGTAGGAAAACAGACGTCTTGAAATGGAGCTGCTGGACAGCACTGATAAACTAATAGAGGCACAAAGCCAAATAGCCAAGCTCCAGATGAGTTTGGATAGTGTTCTCAAGGAAAAGGTACCTAGGCATTTCACTGTGCATAAGCCAGTTGTCTTCATGGCATGTTGCTTGTGTTCTTGCTTGTTTGAGGAGGTACAGTTACTAACCTTTTAGTCGTTTATTCTATTCGTCAGTTTGGTGACTTGGATCCTGGCAGTGCAGAATTTCTCCTGCAAGAAGAACGACTCAAACAGCTTCGCGACAAATACGAGAACCAGTGCAGGGTAATGCAAAAGCAATAAGTTGGAAGTTTTCTCATTTTTGTAGGCTGCCCCTCCTATAAACAATCTTTAAAAACCCATTTGAATGTTTGTTGGTCTTTTGTCAGGAGTTACAAGATCGTATTGACGAGTTACAGTCAGAAATACAGGCATTCCACAGTCTGGGCAGAGCTCCTCAGCCATGCAGTAAGCCCTTGTCGGAGGAGTTTGAGAGCCAAAGCCCTGGCAATGAGTCTGACCCAGGTAGATCTTAGTACATTATTACCACGCAACACAAGATAAATGCAAATTAAACAGAGAAGACTCATTGTAATCTAACTGTATGTACTGTTATGCTAATCTCATGCTTGCAATGACTTCTTTAAAACAACTTGGTATGTAGTTGTGCACACAAATATAGACTCCTAGATACTAGAGAGAATGTTCCCTCAACTCTTAATACAGCAGTTTCCATTTTTACCTTTATTCAGGTTTAGGCTCGGAGGATGGCCAGCCATTCAACATGAGCCTGGAGGCAGAGATGATGTTGGAACAACTAAAGGAGCAGCACCTCCGGGAGACAGAGGATTTACGAGATCGGCTGGAAAGAAAGGTTTGTCTAGAGTTTACTAGAGTAGGAGGGCCTTATGCGTACTAAATGCATGCTACGGTGTGTGTTTATGACACTTCTACTTCTGAGGAGGTGTTTCAAATCAAACGTTGTTCTTGGGCAATGTATACACAGTCTGTTTAAACTGAGAACATGCGCTGCTAATTGGGTAATGTAATGATCCGCCTTGCGTCCTCTCAGATCAGTGAGTTTGACCACAAGTTTGAAGAGCAGCGGTCCGCCTACGAGGAGCAGAGGTCCGCCGTCTCTCTGCAGTACGAGGAGGAGCTCCGGGCGCTCAAAGAGGAGATGGTGGACATTCAGGACCAGGTGCAGCGAGCCCAGCTGGAGCGAGTCCAGCAGGAGGACCAGGTGGAGACCCTCCACCAGCAACTACTGGAGGCCCACGCCCACACCTCCGAACTGGAGGACGGGCTCGAGGCCCTCGAAGGCCAGCAGGCCAAGGCCAGGTTGAAATGCCTTCACCTGGAACGGGAGATGGAAGAGGTCAAGAGACTGCATGAAGTGGAGCTAAAGAACCTGGAGGAATGCCACCAGGAGCTTCTGGAGGAGAGGATGAGGAGGTGCCAGGAGGTCAAGGATGAGTTGGAGGTCAGGCTGGAGGAGGAGAGGAGGAGATACCAGGAGGTCAAGGATGAGCTGGAGGAGGACAGGAGGAGATACCAGGAGGTCAAGGATGAGCTGGAGGTCAGGCTGGAGGAGGAGAGGAGGAGATACCAGGAGGTCAAAGACGAGCTGGAGGCCAGGTTGGCAGAGGAGGGGAGGAGATGCAAGGAGGTCAAGGACGAGCTGGAGGAGAAGTTGGAGGAGGAGAGGAAGAGATACCAGGAGGTCAAGGACGAGCTGGAGGCCAGGTTGGCAGAGGGCTGGGAGAAGGAGAAGGCACGGCTGCAGCGAGCCCATGAAGATGAGCGCAGGGCCGAGCTAGAGGAGGCCAGGCTTGGCTCGGAAGAGGAGCGAGCGTCTGCTGTAAGGAGGCTGATGGAAGAGCGGGCGGAGGAGCTGCTAGAGAAGCAGGAGGGTGAGCTCCTCGCCAGGCAGGAGCAGTACGATCGCATGGAGAAACAGCTGAAGGAGGGGTGGGAACGGGAGAGACTACAGCTGGAGGAGGAATACCGAGGAATGGTGGAGGAGAGGCTGAATGAGGAGCGCTGGAGACTCGGCGCCAAGAGAGAAGAGGTGGAGCGGTTGATGGAGGAGGACAGGGCTCGACTGGAGGAGAGGCACATGGAGGCCTTGCAGGAGCTCGTCACCAAGCATGGCGAGGAGAGAGAGGAGCTCGGCAGAGTGCTGGACACACTGCAAGAGGACATCGCCAAGGAGAGGTGAGACACCATTACTGTTAACATCAGAGGTCCTGGGGGACTGCTGCCCTGCATGTTGTAGATGTCTTCATGCTGCAACACACCTGATTATAATGAATAGCTCGTCATCTAGCTCTGTAGAAGCCTGGTAACGACCCAATCACGTGTGTTGAAGCAGAGAGACATCTAAGGCCGCTTTCACACCTGAAAGTCCGGACCCAGTTACATGTTTTTTTTTTACATTGTATACATTTGATTGGGTTTGGTTTCACACTGCAGTTTAGCAAGCGCACTAAGCCGTTGTGCCTGGTGTACCTACGTCCTGCTGTCATCACCTGCGTCTCCCCATACTTGACAGTGATTGGTTTGTAGATGGACGTGCGTCTGACGTCATTGTGTTGTCAATTGGGCAGGTAGCCTTCTGTTTGTTAGTCTATCACTGCATTCAGGGTGGTGGAACGTTTACAACGCATCAAACTAATGCAAACGGCAGTAATGAAAGCTTAATTTACTGGCTCTAAATCGACCTACGGCTACTTATAAAACACCCAGGCAAATATGTGGCTATATCCTACGTGTAATTGAGCAACACTCGCCACGCGCATTAAACACAGCAAACTTTCAAACGTCTTCAGTGAAAAAGTTAAACGTTCAGTCCACTGAACACAACTTTTTATTTTATGAATGGAATGAATGGAAAATCATGAATGAACATAGGCCTATCTGCTATTCATTTAGTTGCCACTATAATCTTATTACAGCCTTACTACCCGAAGGCTACCAAGCGTCATGCGCAGACCGTAGCCTACGTGCGTATGTATGCATGCATATATGTGTGTGTGTATGCATGCATATATGTGTGTGTGTGTGTGTGTATGCATGCATATATGTGTGTGTGTGTGTATGCATGCATATATGTGTGTGTGTGTGTATGCATGCATATATGTGTGTGTGTGTGTGTATGCATGCATATATGTGTGTGTGTGTGTATGCATGCATATATGTGTGTGTGTGTATGCATGCATATATGTGTGTGTGTGTGTATGCATGCATATATGTGTGTGTGTGTGTGTGTATGCATGCATATGTGTGTGTGTGTGTGTGTGTGTGTGTGTGTGTGTATGAATGCATATGTGTGTGTGTGTGTGTGTGTGTGTGT
>JAODOY010020515.1:0-25017 GCA_025399855.1 Forbesichthys papilliferus
TGACTGAAAGTTTATGCTTACCTCACTTTGTGACTTTGAATTGCCTCAAAAATTACAATGTAAATTCCTGAATATGGCCTAAATGTAATTGTAGTCTTCTTGTGTTTAGAAGGCAAAAAATACAAATTAACAGGGTGGAAGATGACTTCAGGGACAAACAATACATTATAAAAATGTTAAGAAATAAATATAGTTTGACCCGGTATACATGAATGTTTAGAGATAGTTTAACATGGTCTATAAAACAATAAAAAAATATTTTTTTTGGAAGTTGGTTACTTTGCACTGGGGACATAGTAAAATAGAATGCATACCAAAATAAAAAAGGTAATAAAAAAATAATACATAAACATATGTGCATTATTCACTTTTTATGTAATAAAAAAGACAAATCTAGAATTTCAGTCATTTGTTACTAATATTTGACACATTTTACAGAACATACAGTATGAATAAGTAATTCACTGGAACAGAAATGTTACCGCATAACAGGAATGACGCTGCATGAGGCCTTTCTTCAAGATAGCGACCTTTAAATATGTTTTGCCAGAGGGATGCTTTGGGTTGGCATAATATACTCTCCGCATTTACTTTACATATAGGCTATGTTAATTTTTTTGTTTCAATACAGACTATTATCCTAGTTCTATAGATTCACTTACAACACTATGGGAATATGGGGGATGTGGATCATTTATGGGAAAGGGTGACTACGGTAGATAATTTGGGGTGATTGTGTTTTTAGTTACCGTAAAATAATTAAGCCATGCAAAATGTTTTTTTAATACTAAGTGTTTTGTACTTCTTAGACAGAATACCTTTCTGCAGAGTTTGATGTTGTAGGCTATCTCAACAGCAGGCGGCAGTGTGTCAGCCTCCCCCTTCCCCAATTCAGGCTCCTCCAATCCTCGCTGTTGCTCTCACTTCCTCTCTCCAAGCCGCGCCTGCTTTGCGTCTCGGTGAGACGGGGCTTGACGATGTATTGAAGCTCCGTTAGATAAAAGCCATGTGAAGAAACATTCGGCTATATATAGGACACCCACGCCAAAAGGGGTTCTTTTATTTGTATCAGCTGTTCATGCCGCTAGGTACCGTTTTGCAGTTCAACAGAGAGCGAATGGACAGAAGCAAGGGGGTCCTGAATAATAGTCTTGTGAAAGGTACGGACACTTCGTCGGCTGCATTGTCTCTGCTGTGCTTGCTTGCTGTCAATCGTTGAGGGCGAGAAGTTTATACAGTATAACTTTATTGCTATTATTTACAAATAACGCCAGTGTTCTGCCGTGAATGGTGTGAAAAACAGCGAACTGTGGGTGATTTTACTACGTTTAATCTTTTCACGTAAAAAATTTGAAATGTTGCAACGTGTCCCATACACCTTGAGTGAAATATCCTCCAAATTCACAAATTATTGCGTGGTATTTTTGGATTACTGATAAAGTTTGTCATGAATCCATGTTACATCATACAAGCTTTTAGATATAGTTAAATGTCTTATTTGCGAGATTTGTTTACTTATATTTGTCTGTCTACCTTTATGGGCTGCTCGGAGCTTTTTAAAGACAGCTAAAGAGTCACTCTGTTGCAGTTGCACTATAGCAGGGATGCCCTATTCTGGTCCTCTAGCGCTACAATTGCCCTGCATGTCTCCCTGCTTCAACACACCTGATTCTAATGAGTGGCTCGTTATCAGTCTCTGCAGAAGCCCATTCATTTGAGTCAGGTGTGTCGGGGCAAGGAGACGTCTAAAACATGCAGGGCAGCAGATCTCCTGTACCAGGATTGGGCATCCCTGCACTATAGTATAATCTGATGGCAAAGGATTGATTTAAACTATTTATCCTGTGCTTTAGAACGAAAATAGCAATAGCTTGACATTTATTTATTAATTTCCGATTTAAAAATATATATTTTCCACTTTAAATTTCTGTTAATTAGTTGAAGGGGTTAGCCTAATTGGCTTGGCAAGGCTATGTTTTGCTAATATGTATCGCACAGTGACCAGCAGGCTACTCTCTTACCGGTAGTTTAAGTGTGGTTACATTAGAGTGCCATTGTTTTTAGTTGTAGTCGTTCCAACTATCACTAGGTCATTGTGTAGGCTTATAACTACACAATAAATAATTAAACAAAAAACAAATATAAAATGGAAGCGTAGTAAAAATGTTTGGTGGAAATTAGGATTAAAAACTGTTGGAAGGATGAGCCCCCTTCTCCCAGCTCTCTCTGAGCTTCTTTTAAGCCACAGTTAAATGTTCAGTTTGTTCCGAATAAAGGTATGTTAAAATCATTGTCTGGGTTAACGGTAAAGACTTGTATGTTGACAGACATCTGTCAATGTGTCCCTTCTCATTGTCTCATGCAACACCATTACTAATACACCTGGGTTTAATGAGCAGTGATACTCCTCACGTGCTTGTGCACTTGGGCCATGCACCACCAAGTCAAACCCAACACGCACCTTTCGGGAAGCCAGGCCGACAAAGAAAAGAGAAAGGATCTTTATACAAAAGCCAGTGCTTTCCGGTTATCCGGACCTCAAACAGAGAACCCCCAGAAGAAGATGAGGCCCTGACCTTAACTCAGTGACCTTACCAGTGAAAATACACTGTTCTGGATGACCTAATCTTAAATGTCACAGAGACCTAACCTCAACCAGAAGGTAGAACAAATACAGAATTAGACCTAAGCTTTACCAGAAAAACATTTAATAATAATGTGGTGCGGATAACCGGAAAGTACCCCAAATCCTCCTCCAACTCATCCCAACACTGCTGACATCTAGGCTACAATATATACAATGTTATTTATGACATTGCAGTGATCAGTGACTCAAAAAGTGCCTTGAAGGGCTTTTATCTGCACTGTCATTTCCTTTCCTCCTGTCTAACATTACATTCTGTGACTGACTGTATACATCATGTCCTGTGACTGTGTGCATCTGTATTATGCTATGAGGCTTATTTTAGTTGGGCGTGTGGGAGAG
Source organism: Forbesichthys papilliferus (assembly GCA_025399855.1). NCBI lineage: Eukaryota > Metazoa > Chordata > Actinopteri > Percopsiformes > Amblyopsidae > Forbesichthys > Forbesichthys papilliferus. The sequence goes on from JAODOY010020515.1 coordinate 2,987, forward strand.
AGATAACATTTTACACTTTGTAGCCTAGATGCCAGAAAGTGATGCCCCAGTTTCCCTATGTGACATGTGTGGACACATTCAGAAATGTTCAGATCCATGATTTACAGCACCATTACAATGGACGCAAACTGTAACCAAGGGCACCCTGTCGATGTCATTCCTGGGGTGTTTGTAATCTATAATTCCTGGTGTGTGTGTGTACCCAACTCTAGGTGTGGAGACAGATGCCGTTGGCTTCTGCTCGTCTCCACTAGATTCTTTTGAGTCTTTTGTCTTCCACTGTTTTTTAAACCACAGGTTGTAAAGTATGTGTGCTTATTTATAATGGCACAAATTCTCCTTGGCCTATTGAGTTTCAACAAACCCCTCCTAGCGCTTCACTCTTAATGCCTGTATGCTTCTAATATAATTTCATGTCTCTCCTACATGGTGTGTAGTCTAACCCTAGTCTCTTTAGTTAGCCATACGTCTCATTAGCAATGCTGTGCTGAACATCTGATTATATACCCGTTTAAGTTGCCTATTTTCATTGGCTGCTAACATTGTCACTCCAAAGTATATAAATGTAATTCTGGTGCAACGCTAATGCAGTGCTTTGTTTACTAATTTCAATTATTCAATTTATTTTAAGCAGTAAACATCCTATTATCTGACAAATATGCAATACCTGTAAACAGCCAGAGTCACGTTGGTAAGGTTCTCAACAAATTGCTCTGTATAAGATTAACGTCTGACTTTGTCATTGAGTTACATAGGTATCAAAATACCTCTGCTGTCAAGTAGGCGGATCTTGACACAGTTATCCAGCACTGTGTCCCAGACTTTACATAAGTAAAGGTTGGCTCTGTGAGACTACATGGTGTCCATCCAGAAGATCAAATACTATTTGAATACTCTCTCCCCTTCCCCCACAGGTTAAAGACAGATATACCATGCAGACAAACGATGGCCCAAGTGTCTTTCCCGTGTTCGCAGCGCCTCCCAATGGCAACCACCAGCGGTCTCCTGGATACGTTCCGGGCCGGGTGGCTCCCGTCCGCTCTCCTCCGCCCACCAAAGCCCCGCCTCCCCCACCTCTACCGAAGAAGCCCCAGGGACCTGCCCCCCAGCGTCCAGCTACGTTCCTGGTGTCAGAGGAGACTCAGTGCAGGGAGCGCACGCGGAGCGTTCGCAAGAGGACCAACGCCTACATATGCTTCGGCGTGTCACTCGGTGCATTCTTTCTCACGCTCATCCTCGTCCTCTCCCTTACCAGCGGAGATGTGTTGGATGGTCCGTGTCAGCACTTATTTGCTTTGTGGATGTATTGGCTGTTGGTTAATTTATCAGCGGTGCCCACTGCCCAATCTGTGTCAGAACGCATTTGACATATTTGATTCTTGCCCAATTTTATTGGCAGCAGTACATTTAATTGCTTCTCGGTAAACAGTTTTTATTAAAGCCAGATTAAACCATTCAGTACTGCTTTTCATTTGCACAGCTCTCTGCGTTGATTGCTGCTGTATTGGAGTGAAAGCAGATGCAGGGAAAGACACTTTGGCTACACGCCAAGTGTTTACCAATGCTCAAACTTTAACAATAGAATGGATAATATGAATAGCTGATGTGTATTTATATTAGTGGAAAAATCTTCCAACATCTTTCTTTGATCCTCCATCCACCAGTTAGTCAGTCAAATATGAAAATATAGAATATCAGCCGTTTTAAATCAGTTTTATTATTACATTCTGATGTACACAAACTATGTCATGGTATTCTTGTCTTGACTGATTGCTTTTACAGAGAATTGCCCGCATCACAACCCAGACCTGAGAGGATGGAATCCAGGCCACCAGCCTGAGATGGCTGTCGTGGTCAGGAAGGGAGACTTGTTTCGACTGGATTCCTCAGCTACCTTCCGTTCCTTAACCATCCAATCCGGAGGTAAATGCACTCATGGGAGAAATAAACCCCTTTAAGCCTGAATTACAGAAAGTTGTATCACCCTAGTTAGTTTTTCTCTTTATTAACCTGTCCTTGTATTCCCCCCTTCCTCCCTCCCTTCCCCCCATCCTCCCTCTCCCTCCACCTCCAGGCCGTGTAGTTTTTGACGACAAGAAAGACGGCTCCCGGAACATCACCGTACGAACAGGCCACATCCTGATAGAGGACGGGGGCGCCTTACACATCGGCGCGCCCAAGTGCCGCTATCGCTCTCGCGCCACCATCGCCCTGCTCGGCCGCTCCGACAACACGGCCGTGCCGGAGGTGCCCCGCCTGGGCCGCAAGTTCATCGGCGTCCTGGCCGGAGGGACCCTGGAGCTCCACGGGACTCAGCGGGTGTCCTGGTCTCTGCTGACCCGCTCGCTGCCGGCCTCGGGCCTGCCCACCGGCGGTTATTCCTTCCAGAGGAACTTCAGCCGCGGCATCAACCTCCGCGTGGTGGACCAGGACACGGCTGCCGTGCTGCTGTCAGAGCGCTACGACACGCACGAGTACCCCGCCAACAGCACGCGGCTCACGGAGCTGCTGCGCTCTCTGCCGGACGGCCGCATCGTCACGCTGGCCGTAGGGGACTCGGCCGTCAAGAGCCTCTTGGAAGACACCAAGCAGGCCCTTAAAGACAGGCTCGGCAGCAACTACGTCGGCGATCTCAAGTACAGGTATGACGATGCAGACTAGGCGGCGGGATGGTCTAGTAGACTGGCCGTTGGACTCGCAGCCGCAGGCTCGTGGGTTTGAACTAGGGCTGCATGATTATCCGCATCACAATCGAAGCCGCGATGTGGCGTTCGATTATGTAACCGCAAAAGCCTGCGATTATAAATTATAAATTGACAACCTGCTTGTATTGGCTGCATGCAAGCGCAACACCCATAATAAAGATGACGGATATTGAGATAAAGGTATCCTGTCAATTTAGGCCCCCCTGCCTTGAGAAGCGCAACGTGTTATAAAAACGACGCAATCCAGGGGGAAGCTAGCCTTGCAAGACCATCCTGATCTCGCAAGCTTCAGTTTAATTTCTCCATGAGAATCAGTCTAAAAAGCCTCTGAATCATTTTGAATGTGTCCGAGTAACAACTGAACTTTCCAACTAGCGTTGTGTTTATAGCTATTATTGTGGTTTAGGTATGCCGACCAGATGGTTCATCCAATCAACTTGCAAGGATTTTTTTTTTTTGAAAGTACAGCCATTCACAAACAGTTTCAATGTACGACTTCCCAGATGGACTTGTAACAACAATTCTAATGGCATGTCAGGTTAGGGGGAAGCAGCTGTAGAGCTCTTTATTTAGTTTGCATTGCGTGAAGCTGGCCCGTTGCCTGTAGTTTGAACCACATACTTTTGTCAAATTCAGCAAATATGTACTCGCTGCCCGTTCCGTGTTTGAGCTGAGATGATAATCCAGTGTTTCTACACAGCAGCGGCTCTGTAAATGAACACATACTGTCCTAGCCTTGGCAATCGGGTTACAATTTGGAGAGGGCGGAGCTTCTAAAGAAGCAACTTTTTGAAAGAGGCTTTGAAGGGAGAGGTGTTTTTGTTTTGATTGAATTCATATATCAACAGTCTTTCTTCAGAATCCTTGACTCCAGCTTTAAGTTCTCTCAGTGGAACATGTGCGTCCATGCTTTTCTGTGTTTTGTCTATTGTCTTTGTGAGGAATAATTACCCTCTCTCTCCTGGGGGAGATGAAGCTAGTTTATTAATCTCTTCTGGTGGGTCAGGCAGTAGCCTTTGAAGGCTTTGTGCTTAGCCTGAAGACTGAGTCTGTCCCTCAGTGCTCTTAACAACCTCTGGATCCAGCCTGCCTCCCCGCCCCACATTTCCCTGCCCCCTCCACCACCAGCATGTCCTCTTCCGCTAAGTTCCCTGAGTTGTTCCTGAGACGTTACTTTCTTTTCCCCCTTGTGTTTCCGATTTGTGTTTCACTGCCAAGAGAGGAAGCATGTGGACGACTTTACGCTCATTGCGTTTTCCAGGATTTTTCAAAAGGTGCCGACTCAGGAGTTTTAACGCCCTCCAGTCTTTCAAAGGGCAAACACCAGGGGTTCAACAGAGGGTGTAGTTTGGTGCCAAACTTGTGATCTCACACACACACTCACACACACATCTTTGCACTAGACTTTCTTTGTGTCTTTTCCACACACATACAAGCGTGCTTCTTTCTATGGAAAGTGTTAGACAAGCATGTACAGTATCACATTTCTTGTCTCTGTGGGGCAAGGGCAAATTTCCCAGCCTAAATCCACTCAAATTGTGTGTGACTAAGCAGCATCTGTATCTGTGCTGTACCGATACAGTCTGGCTTGTAATGGTTGTTAGTTAGTAACGTGTATTAAGCAATGGAATGCATATTAAAGAGGAGGAAAACAAGCTGACACCTGGTATCAGTGAAGACTTGAACTTTCCTGTACATCTTCCTGTTACGCCGTCACTAACACCATGTTGGACGCATCCATAGAACTGTCCCTTGTGATATCAAAAGTGTTCATGACTTGCGTAATCATATTCTCACACAAGTGGACCAACGGACCTTTGTGTGCTGTATGTCAACTACATTAGCCACAGTTATTACTCCCCGTGAGACGCATTAAACAGCTAGTAGGCACCTGGCTCGTGTCTGTTGGCCCCTTGTTCATCTGTTAATTGCCTACTCTCCAAACTACCAGGAAGAGGGTACAGCAATGCTCACATATACACACATATCAGGCAGAATCATAGTACAAGTACATATTCAATTTTCCCATAGGAAATATTGGTATTTTACTCCAAATATGTTATCTGAGCCATAAATCCAGAATATTTGCCTGCCAGCACTGGAAAGACTCCTCAACCTCAACTGACCCAATAATAATTGGGCCTATGCCATGCCATTATATTTATTGTGTCTATAATAAATAAGTAAATAAATATGTTGTAACACAGCTGGCAGAGGCCTCAGCAGTACACAAAAAGCCACCCACAGAGGATCTAATGGCAGAGCAGAGTGCACCCCCCAATCCCAGATGGATCCTGTTTTTGTGTCTGTGGGGGGCAGCGAATGATCGCACAGAGTCTTTGTCATCTACATGAAGACATATTGTACATTAATAAGCCACATTGGATAGGACATTGTTTTATTAATATCCAAAGGCTTTGTGCACTAGCATTATGACTGAATCCTACTCTACTGTAGGTAGTATACCACAGGTCAGATTGTAGCATGGCTGGTTTGTGTTCACATGTGGAAAATATTTGAATCGGTTGCCTCTCTAAAGGCATTGAGCAAGCATATTTTTGTCCAAATGTGCAACGATCCATTTCAAAATCTGATGAAATGAAAGTCACTTGAAGAGGTGTGTGTGTGTGGGTGTGAGAAAGAGAGGTCTAGATTCTGCCCCAGTAGAATTGTGGGGAGATTACTTTTCCTCTAAGCCATCAGAGTGAAAAGCCATCTGCCTTGGAATTTAAAATGGCTATCTCTCTAACGCATGTCTAAAATATTTTTACTATAGATAGTAATAGAAATGGGCTTGCAGTTCAGGGAGATGGTAAGATGGTTAGTGCTCAAAATCCTCAAATGATCTTTCAGTAGTTAAAGAGATAATACTTTATTATAAGTCTACTAATAAAATATTGTAACACAAAGAGAAGGTTCAACATCGAAAAGGGAGTGTGGTGTAGAAATTAAATATTAAATACCATAGTGACTGCAGTTGGATGAATAGTCAACCCTACTAAAAACTCAGAGGAGGCATGCTTTTCTTTCTTTTTTCTGCTCCAATGACCTTGTTGAATCTAAATCTTTACCTAAATAACGCACCCAATCCCACTGGTCACCCACACCCTTCAACTCCTCAGCAGAAAGGATTTTTGTTTCTCTGCCATCCTCTATAGCTCATTCCATCTTGCCATCTTTTAATCATCCTGTTCTTGTCCAAGTGTTGTACGTCATTGCCGCTTCATTAGGTAGTGAGCGGAAGGGAGACAGATGGTTGTAGAGTGCGGGTGAAGGCCTGACTAACATCTTGTAGCTGACCGACACAGCCCTTTGCTTGTAGCAAAGTAGATACCCTTCTAAGACATTTCATTAAATAAATGTTACCTTCTCTGTGCTTCTGTTCTGCGTATTATGGTGCTCTTGTCCCCAAATGCTCCATAAGCCTTACTGTATGTGTGTGTGTCATTCCCAAGCACTGTGGTGTGGAACATGATGCATAAGGGAGAGATCACACACTCCCACCTCATTATCCAATATGGGTCACACCATGTGTTTGACTAACTGTACTGTGTTACATAAGTATGCTATGAATAAGGCGCTGTTGATTCCCCTCCACCCCCAGTAGCTAATACAGCAGACAAATCATTTTCTTGGGTGTGACACACTCTGATAATGGAGTTACTCTACAGTATGCGCTCATTCAAGCGACCAGGTGGTAAATGACCAGAGGGGGCAGAGTGGAGTTAGCACTGTTTGCCCGACACCTCACACACATTAAAAAGTGCGCCTGCAATTCATCCATATCACAGCCAAGCAAAATGAACCTGACACTCTGGCTGAAAGCAGGTAATTTAAAATGGCTCAGAACAGAATGATAAAACGTATAATGATCAATTCAACAGCTGAAGGACTAACATGCATTCCTTGCTGACACTCTGGTGAGTAAACGTTTCTCAGCTGTCCAGTCTAGCCACACAGTCAGGGTCCAGGGCGAGAGATGATACTGTATAATGAACCCATGACCGGTGCTGGTGACTTCAATGTTTTCTTTCTCTCTCACTCAGGCAAGCGTGGGCTCTAGTTTCTGTTGTTGGTGGCGGGAACGCATCTTGCTCCGAGGACGTCAGGGAACACGAAAACCACGACACAGGAGGGAAGGCCCTGGCCAAACGCCACTTCACCACTGTGGATGGAGTGGGTTTCTCTGTCACTGCCTACAGCGAGTGGAGCAGCGGTAGGCACCAAGGCACCAGTCCCTTCTGGATTTACCATCGACCAGGAGTCCTCAGCTTCTTCAAAATAAAGCCTTCACTAAATACTTCTACTTTATGCCCCTTCCTCCACACACACGGGGGTCTTTTTACTGTTTTCCGACTAATAGTTACAATTACTTATGAACTACCTTTTTAACAGCAGTACACATGTTGGCTCTAAAGGTAGGGTGGGTTTGTTCACGCATGGTTTTCCAAGTCTATAGTTTGATATGTAATACTTGGTAATGCCACCCAGCGGCTCCTGTTCTCTGTTCACATTCTTCCATTGGCCCACAGGTTTCCCCATATCGGGCTTCCAGGTGGATGCAGTGGACCAGGTGGTGCTAAACCTTCAGGATGAGGTCCAGTCCACCTGGCACCCTGGGGATCGCATTGTGGTCGCCAGTACTGACTACTCCATGCACCAGGCAGAGGAATTCACCATTCTGCCCTGCCCACGCTGCACTAGCAGGCAGGTCAAGGTGCAAGGTGAGCGCAGACATCTAGTCTCTTTGTGTGTTGTGACTCATTATGGCTGTTCTACGATGTTACACAACTACGCTGGAAGTGTTGTTTTGGTGCATGTGTGTCTGGGAACAATTTAGCTTTAAAAAAATAATAAAAAATTTAAACCAAATAAAGGTCAAAGCTTAAATGTCAATAAAAAGCAAAAGGTCATATTTTGATTACAACAATATGTGGCCTGTTTTAAGGCTTTAAACATGTTTCATCGTGACTGCTGCACCGCTCATTGAACCATTCTCTGAGGCTGATGTCCTGTGTTGTGGACACAAGCCAACTCTCTTCCTGAACAGAATACTGTGGAAGGGCGTGCATGCAAGGGTTTCCTACAGTGCAAAGTTCAACTGCAATATCAATACCAGCCGCACCAAATGATCAAGGGACAGCCTTTTATATCACGCATAGCCGTGGAATGGTTCTTGTTAGTTGCAGTTTTGTCTTTTAATTTGGTTGTTTTTGTTCTGGACAGTTGCTTGTCGGCGTTTATTTGTGTGAAACAATGACCAAACGATAAATGTTACTGCAGTACCTGTTGTGACATCAGATTTTATTCAAGCCTTTTAAAATGTAGGCATCAAACCATTTTTGAAATGTCATACAAGTAATAAAGTAAATATTTTGCAACTGTTAGGTTAGCTGCCTTAGCTCATTATTATTTTCACTTACTCTAGAAGTAACTGTGCGTGTGGGGGATATTGACGTGTGCATGCGTTCATAATCATATCCTGCCAGGAGTTGTAACCTTCTAATATACAATCGTTTGTGTGCGTGTCTGTTTTCCCAGGGAGGCCCCAGTATGGCCACATAGGGGAGATCATCGATGGCGTGGACATGCGTGCCGAGGTGGCTCTGCTTTCCAGAAACATTCTCATCTACGGAGAAATGGAAAACTCTTGCTATGGAAAAAACTGGTGCCAGTTTTTCAGCCATGACACCTTTGGAGGCCACATCAAGGTACTGTAGAGGTGTGTGTGTGTGTGTGTGTGTGTGTGTGTGTTGACATAAAAGGCCTGTCTGTGCCTTTTTGATGTGTCTGCAACATGGTCTGGTGTGGCGTGACTAAATTCACTGCCTCTAATACAATGTGCCTGACGATTTCATGAATGCTGAGCTTGCAATGCAGAGCATGCACTGTCCATCGATATTCAGGCTTTAAAGAGAGGGGTTTCCTGCTGGCCTTCTTCCTTTTTTGGGTTATTTCTCACATTGTCTTCCCCGCTCTGCTCATCTGCTATTATTCATACGGCTCCTAACGCTCTCTCATGACGACTTGAGTTCTGTAGATGGTGTGACGTCACCATGTTTTTAACACACACGCGCGCACATGCAAGAAATGTTTTCTTATAGCTCGAAGACTTTTATGCTCTAAAGTCTTTGTAATGTTGATGTTGTTGTGCATTTACAAAAAGTTATACAAATTCTAATCACCTACTGCTTATCTCACGATACCATAAAGAGTGAGTGAGAGACAACTAAACATGGGGTATGAGGGAGAATTCCACATAGCCAGAGGAATTGGCCAATACCCCTTAACACAAACCAGACAGTGTGGCTTAGAATGGACCCCCTAGAGCGCACTGCACAATACTGTGTCTTGGTTTGTTAACACGTATATGGTATTCAGCCATATTTCTTGTGTTCCTTCCTCCATGTATCTGCATGCTAATGCATGTCTTCAGTCTTGTCTCACACACACTCGCAGGAACGGCCTGATTTCAGTGGTTTTGGCCCAGTTAACACTCCACGGGGCTCAAAACCAATAGTGTTATTGCTGCTGTCCTACTGGGACCAGAGACAAAGTGCCTGAGTAGTCAGTAGATAAGTAGCTGGCCTATTTTAGAAGCTTAATGTGAACCTTGTGTCGACCCTCCTTAAGGCTAGTTCACTGTACGCGGTGGCTCCCGCTTTTATTCACCAAATTCTGTGTCATTTCACAGGCACTGTGAAACCAATGACCTTTTAGTTTGTTTTCTTTGGCATTTGTTTTAGTTAGAAGGGGCATAGTTAGGGAGAGCCATGAGAAAATAAAATGGTGCGATCCTTGGTAAGCAGCGTATTGTGTATTATGCAGCAGCCAAAGTAGCAGTGTTCACCAAACAAGTGTCTTTGGGCATACACACACACACATTCCTAACCTTTTCACCATCTTCCTCACCTCCCCCAGATCCTTGGGAACTTCTCTTCGGTGCATCTGTCCCACGTGGAGCTAAAGAACATGGGCCAGCAGGCGCAGAAAGGCCGCTACCCGCTCCACTTCCACCTGTGTGGTGACGTGGACCAGAGGGGAGGTTACCAGAAGCCCACCTACGTGGACGGACTGTCCATACACCACTCCTTCTCTCGCTGCCTCACTGTCCATGCCACCAACGGGCTGCTGGTCAGTTTTGTGTGTGTGTGCGTGTGCGTGCGTATATCAAACTCGTATTAGCAGGCAAAACTTACTATCTTATCTTTGTGTCAAATGGGAACGGGAACTTTCAGTACTCATGAGCTGTTCACATATGTACTGTACTTAAGTCTATTGTGTTATGACATTTGTTTTGCTACTGTGGTGTGGTTTGTTATCATGTTTTTATATCTTAAGAAGGCCCTTGCCATGGTTCTTATGTTCGTCCAGAGAAGCGGGAGTGAAGCGGGTTCTAGTGGGAAGGAGACTGCTGTTGTCTGTACTGTATGAGGCCATATGGCTGGCTAATAAGGACCATGTGATTCTGGCTGTTAAATGCACATCAATTACAGCTTCCATCACTAGATTGCTGTAATGGGCCACTTCCCGATTCTCCCTTGTCCTCTCTCAGCCTACTACTGCTTTCCATTTAATCTCTCTGCAATCACTCCCATCTTCCTTTGCTGTAATGTTTTGTTCCATGTTCCTTTAGATCTCTGTTACTGTGCCATGACATGTTGGTAAATGTCATCATTTAATTGACCTTCTTAGAAATGTGTGAAATCGCATGAGGAAAGAATTAAGCACCTCACATCACGCACATCCATGCCTGGTAAACAACTAGAGGTGTGTGTGTGTGTGTGTGTGTTGTCCTCTCTTGACGTCAAAAGGGGACTGCTTTGTCCTTGAGGGCATGAGATACAAAGCATTCATTTTGGGTTCACTGAGGAAATGGAATTGGCCACAGAAAATGGTTGGGCTGCATATCCTGTTTTCATTCTGTAAGAAATATATAGTTTTTTTATCTTATTGTGCACAGTGAACCATACGCGTCATTTGATTCACCAGAAATAAACAGTTTAGCCAAGTTATTCTTTAGGCACGGTATTCCTAAAAGCATTTTAGGAATGCAATTTGAATTTCATTTCAAACTGTTCCAGAACATTTACACACTTCATCAGCATTTGTTTTTCTTTAGCATGGGTAGGTCAAGTGATCACATGGGGTGTTGTTTCCTACTGTTTATAATTGAAAACATTTTTATTTTAATCTGCTGTAAATGTTCTCTGGACAGTCTTGCTGTATTTTATTTTCTTGAATTAATCTTTCTGATCCAGGTGAAGCACACCATTGGCTACGACACCCTGGGCCATTGTTTTTTCCTCGAGGATGGGATCGAGCAGCGGAACACTTTCTACCACAACCTGGGCCTGCTGACGCGGCCTGGAACCCTGCTGCCCACAGACCGCAACGACACCCTCTGCACCAGCATCAAGGACAAGGTCTACGGTGGCTACACACCACTGCCCAGCACAGAGTGCAAGTAAGAGCTTCGAGCGATGCCTTCTGTTGTCCGTATGATGTAGTAACCACAGTGCCAATATTGGGGGGTGGTGATGATGACATTCTCTGAGCTAAAGGAAACCTCTTGACACTCGGGATTGGAGATATTTGGGGTAAGGCCCTGTGATGGACTAGCGTTCTGTCCTGTGTGTACTTGTACTGCACAGCAAGCTTGGTTGTGCTACAGAACGTGTGGAATACTGCTCCTTATGGGACATCCAGCTCACTGGGCTTATGAAAGAGTTTTTGTTTTGTTTTTCAATTAGTAGCCACATGAGACATGAAGCATGAATGGAAAACAAAATTCTGAGCATTATGGATGCACTCTTAAAAATATGCATTCTATTCGATTATTTATAATTATGCTGAAGATTTATTGATAATATGGGATATCCTTTTAGAAAGGTTTATTGTTGTCGTGGAATGTAAACCGGGCGTGTACAGTACATTCAGGCTTCTGTGAGACAGCGGTCTTGTAATTGGAACAGACAGCTTTGGCTGCCTTGTCCCCGTTAGCTGTGTGTAATCAAGTTTAATCTTTATTCCTGCCTCTGGGAAATGAACCTTAGAACCATCATGGACAGCGCATGGCAACTAGCTATTGGTAGGGCAGTGGTGAAAGTGTAGGAGGAGGCAGCTGATTTATTTTTATCATGAGTTATGGACTCAAGCTCTATAGGAGGGGGCATCCCACATTGGGAAGCCAGGTATCTCCGGAATGTTTACTATCTTGAAGAGGAAACTTAACCTGGGCTGCATGTATCTAACTGTACAGGTTTAGAAGCCTGCCATGTGGTCTAGCATGAGAGAATCTCTTTTCAGATTCCTGCATACAGAATTTGTAGGCAGCGACATAAGATATTGGTGCCGGATGCACCATGGTTTCCTTTTGTAAGTTTGTAGTCTGAGTAGTATTAACTGACATGTCTGTGTGGAGAGCAAAAGAGGTGGAACACATTAACTGAAATGCAATCTCGGAAAACCTGGCTCTTGCCTGATGACAATTTATCTTTATTTTGGCATTCATACTGTGTGGATATCTGTTCTTAAATTAGCCAAACTTAACTCTTAACATTTCCACTCTCGCGTCTGAAGTAGAACATCAGTCTGCAAATATTGACCAGTGGATGGAAGAAGTAGTTTTGTCCTTGATATCCAGAACCCTGGAAATATCCCTAAAGACCTTACCCCCAGAGGCTTAATCTCCGTCAGACGACCTAGCTGATGGATTCCGAGACTAAGCATGAACAGCTAACTCACTAATTCATCTAACTAATTGACTGGATCGATCGCAGCATCCTGAACAGCAGAAGGTATTCAGGGAAGCTTGCTTGAAGTATGTGCAAACATGCCACTGCCTAGCATTGGCTAGAGGAGTTAGCTGAGCTAACAGCTAGTGACTGAGTAGTCAAACAGGCAGGTACTGTACCCAGGCTTGGGGACCTTGGCTTAGATAGCTGGTACTTTCTTTGAGTGGCCCATACCTGTGCAGTGTTTATTCATGTAATAACGACCTCATCCCTCAATGGGAAGTGTCTGTCTTCTGGTCAAACTGAGAAAAGGGCCCCTGTTAGGAAAGCAGCATGTTTTGTTTCCATTAAAGGTTGTGTGTGCGTGTTGGCAAACTTAACTGTCCATATTAAAGAGGTTCTATTGAAGGGATTTTGCAGAATCAGACAGTGTGATCCTTGTTCTTTTAATTAACTGTAGGTTAAAATATGCAGCCCATTTAATTGTGTGTGCTTGTGCTGTTTACAGGGCAGTTTCAACATTCTGGATTGCCAACCCAAATAATAATCTCATAAATAATGCAGCTGCTGGTTCACAGGTAAGAGTATTTGCATTGAATGAAACAGCAGTGTCAACATAGATTTTAATGTATTTTTAATTCATTAATTTTTTTATTGTTCAGTTAATAGGCATTCTTATGAAAGGTTAAAAGCAGTATTTAGCCTTTGAGAACTCCATGAGCCAGGTGAAACTGCAGTGAATAAAATGAGAATTGGCTTCTGACCAATTAACGAGTAGAGGATTATAAACTAGACATTTTATTTGATATTTAAAAGAAGTGATTGTTGAAAACCCCCATAGTTGGCTTGTTTTTTTTCTTTATAATTAAACACAAAGCAGCAACATCCAAGTCAATAAAATGGCGCTTAATGGAGCTCTGATAGGGAAATGCAGTAAATGTAGTTGGGTCTTCTCAAGCACAACCAAGCAATCCTCTAGTCTGTCTTATTTTATTACACATACTGAAGGAACCCCACTGGTGCATGCTGAACATGGCAGGCTGACAGAAGCACCATAACCAACGTCTTTGTTTTTAATCAGCAGAATATCCAATGCTAACAACCTCTTGAAGCGTGAATCGTTTGGTACTGTGCAAATGCAATTTGAGCGGCCATAATCAAAGCGCACCTGTTGACTAATCTGTATATTGACCATTGTAGCGTGTTCCCTCTGCCCCAGGACGCTGGCATATGGTATGTGTTTCACAGCTCTTCCACGGGGGATTCTCACGGCCTGGTACCCGAGACCAAGGCAGAGCTCACTCCCCTGGGAATCTTCTACAACAACAGAGTACACTCCAACTTTAAGGTGAGCCACTTCTTGTTAAATCTGCCCAGTTTATCTTTGCATGTAACCATGCAACCTTAAATAGATGTTGTTTAATACAGATTGAATGGGTACATTATTGAAACAATCTTGTGGTTTTTATTGATGCAATCATTAAAATAATTTTCCACCAGCCAATTTCAGAATTAACAAACATATTTCTATTGCTTTTATATATGCATATGCATTAATTGTAGACCTTTTGCAAAGCATTGCACAAGCACGGTATTAAATTCTCCACCCAGGGAATTGCTTGCGCACGTGTGCACACACACACACACACACACATTACAACAGCACTCTGTAGAGTTGTGTGTTTCTGCATGTAATAACAGAGCTGGGCAGGTGAACTGTACAGTCTTTGTCCTTTGCGACCACAGAAACTTCTCTTACAGAGTGAGGAGCACCAAAGCTTTAAACTATACTGTTGTAGCACCACAGGACCAACTCGGTGCACAACTTTTCATACACACTCCTATAGCCATAAATCAATACACATTTTATGTTGTATATCTGTTATACTTCTTTTCCATGATATATATTTCTCCATAGTTATTTATATGTTCTGCTTTATACTCTTTTCTTTGAACTGTTAGCCCAGAGTTACATTTGTTGAATATGTTATTGTACCAAGAGCTCCGCTACTGATATTGTGCATTATCTGGCCACTGGCCTGCTCTGGGACCCTGTCCATAGTTCTGCCGCAATCTCATTCCAGGCAGGGCTGTTCATTGACAAAAGTGTGAAGACTACTAATGCAAGTGCTGCTGACCCCAGAGAATACCTCTGTCTGGAAAACAGTGCCAGGTGCGTATGTGTTAATACCTGCAGTACAGCTCATTGAAACTGTGATAATTATTAATTTAATGCACTGTACATCTGACATTTATCAATACTACTGTACTAATACATCTAGTCGTGTCAGTCTAGTAGACGGCAGCTCCCATTGGCCCAGGTACTTAGCAGAATGTAGCTGTTTGGGTACTGATGATCTCTAGCTTTATACATGCAAATAAAAATGCATGTGTTACTTGTATAACTATAGGATATAGCGTGTGTGTGATTATAGGCCATCCTGTCTTATTTAGTGGGGTCTATGAGAGTGTATTCAACATTGTGTGTGTATATATGCATGTGTCAATGACCACACAGTCTGTGTGCTCATTGACTATATGGATGAGGATGTACTATGTAAGATCCCTACACCACTGTAAGGATCAAGCTATTTCTGTTTCACTGTTAGCACATGGCCAGTCCAGGGCTAGCTGGATGGTACTATGGCCACAGTGTTACTGTGTTAGTGGAGGGTCTGTCAGATTTCTGTTGACAGAGAAAACAAGTCTTCACAAATAGTTTCCACTCTGCTGCCGTCTACTCAAATACAACCCTCGACCAGACGGAAAAGGGCTTGTATCTCACACACACTGTGTGTGTGCGCGCACAGTACAGTATGTATGTGTTTGTATATGGCAAGCTCAGTGGATTTATGTTGGAGGTCTACAGTATTTGTGTGTATTTAGTGGTTGTATGGGGGGGGGGGGGAGAAGACTTTGCATCTTGAAATGTGTATTTAGTGTTACCTTGTGGTTATATTATACGGAGTGTGAGAAATGTCAGGAAGAGGATGCATGCCAATGGTGTGCATACAGCACCCATTTGAAATAATCTAAACCTTGTGCTGTATGTATGTATGTATGTATGTATGTATGCACTCACTCACTCGCAACACCTGGGCATTGTGTTGTATATCGGGGAAGGGGGGCTTTCACATTCTCCTGTGTTTATTTTCCCTTGTACACATTGTATTGGTCAGCGGTGGCTAGAGACCTGGTTTGACCTCCACCTAGAGTATACCTCTTCCTACAGCCCAAAACTCTGTTTTCAGATTCCGTCCCCATCAGAACGCTGATCCCAGCCGTCCTCGGGTGGCAGCCATCATCGACAACCTCATTTCCTTCAAGAACAATGACTTGGGAGCCTGGATACGGGGTGGTGACATCATCATCCAGAACTCTGGGTGAGCCTGACTTCTCTTTCTCGCTGCCATCAATGTAAGAACAGTCACCATGACGACTAGAGTGCCAAAGGGACACATGTGTTTGTGACACTTGACAGTCAGTGCTGTTGTACTCGTTGTCGGCATGCACACTGCCTTTGCCTTGACGAGCAGTACAGCCTGATCTCCTCATCTCCAGAGCTCTGGGCTTTACATGAGTGAACAAACATTGTGAATACTGTATTTGTGTAAGACATGCTGGTGTATTACTTGCACTTGCAAAAAGTGTTGTTAAGAGGAACAAAATGAATAAAATAATGCAGATTTTTGCTTTATTCTAGAAGTTTCATTTATCTACATTTTTTGGTGGTACATTAGCCAGTTTTTAATGATTGCAGCTCTTTGCCATAGCTGGTATGTAGTAGAGAACATAACAAATCTCATTGGAGTATAAATAACAGCATCAACCAAAAAGCGTGACTTGTATTCCTTAAAGTACCGTACTCTGTAATTCCATTGTCTGAAATATTGATCACATTAAAGTGTTACTGTTTACGTGTGTGTGTGATATTTGCCCTGAGTAGCATGTACTGTAGATGTACACATTTAGTGTAATGATACCCTGGAATGTGGTGTACTTGGTATACATGAAAAACACTGTCTGGGTGAATGGTAAATACTCCCTAAAATTATTTTATTGCCTCCCAACAGGTTTGCAGACAATGGGGTGGGATTGTCTTTTGCCAGGTGTGTACTTGTCAAAAACATTGTTATAGTGCCCCCTCTCTGCAAGTATGAGCAAGCTTGCAGAGAATGTCATAGTACTGATGGATACTGGGCACATAGCAGAACCTTTACACATACTGTGCGGTTTCAGACCTCTATAGTTCAGTGCAGTGTTCATTTTCTTCTACTGTAGCTCTCCTAAACAAACACAAGAGAAATGTAATTTACCTGACATCAATTCACTCATGCATTTTACTTTACTACAAACATGTTAAGTACATACTAGTGTAGTGTATAATTGGCATACATGTTAATTTAAGCTTTTCCCTTGATGACCTCCAGTGATGGCAGCTACCCTAAGGATGAGGGCTCCAGCCAGGAAGTGACCCAGTCTCTGTTTGTGGGCGAGAGCAGAAACAATGGGACCAATGGAGGACAGAACAAATACTGGGGGCCGGGTGGAACTTATGGGAATATGAGAACTCTACCAAGAAATAGGTGAGAGATGCATCAGATTACATGTCTTCACTGTTATTTATACAAATACAAAAACGTAATTCATCATGCCTTTATTCAGACTTGCTCTGTGACTTGGTGACTAAATGTCCGAGAAGACATTTGAACAAAAGGCACCACTAGATGTTGCTGTTTACTCCTGAAGTGAACGGCAACATCTATTGACAGTTTGCTCACTTGACCTGTTTTAATATTATGCTATAATATGACGTGTGTGTGTCTATACACACACACACACACACACTGTATATGATGAATGTTAGGTAGTGCTACAGAAATGACCCAGAGTGGAAGAGTAACAGCTTACTGTTAGCAGTAGCATTGTTCCTGTTATTCCTTGACTTCTTAAAGGTATAGTCCACTATTTCAAGCTAAATGTAAGCTAAAACACGTTCAAATTCAACAAATATCTCCTCGCATTTTGCTAGTTTACTGTTTTATGTTGCCACCCGTCCCGTAAAATATGTAATCGTCCCGTATTTGACGCTTGAATCTTGCATCCAGTTTTCAATCAATACGGGACACGATTTGTCCCGTATATTCATGCACAATAATGTCCCATGCACAATAATGAACATGCTAAAACACAAGAAATTGTAGTAGTCCTGCGGCTGCATATTAAAATCACGGCTCCGTACGGTACTATGGCCATGCAATAAAAAACAAAAGCCAAATAAATAGGCCAATTACTTTAATCTGCCCTTTTTGCTTTGGGCATGGCCTAGATACAATTGAACTATTTTACTGGACTTATCCAAAAAAGGGGAGTTTCCCTGTGGAAACCCGAATTAAGGTAAGCCTAATGTGGAACAGTTGACAGGATGTCTGTTTCAGTTAACTATGTGAATCAGCTTTCCTCCCTTAAAACTAGGGCTGGGCGATATATCTATATTTAATTTATATCAGTATATTTCCAAAAGAGATGTAAAGAGTAGCCAATGAGAGAGCAGATACTGAGTCACATGCTCAATTTCCATTTCTGACAGAGATACAGTAGCCAGCTAGTATGACAAGGTACCCAGTAATCAAAAACAAATGTGGTCATTATAGCATCAATATAAACAACATCTTTGTGGATTTAACCATGTACAACTACAATTAAGTTGCAAAAACAAGGAGAAAAAATATCACATAAGTCGGGTTTCCTGTTTATTTATTCTTCCTGAACATTTAACCCACAGAAAATACAGATATCGATCGATCATTGGTCCATATCGCCCAGCCCTACTTAAAACAGGTGAAATTAAAGCATTGATCTGTTCTCACTAACATAAACGTTAAGTTAAAGAGTTGCATAGCCTACAAGCCAGCCCTGAAAAGGACTACCACCACTAGTAAATTAAAGAGTAAGTATAATACAAAAGTTCAGAACATAGAACTAAAATATTAAATATAAAAACTGCATATTTTAAATCTTCAAAATTAAATCTGTCAGCCTGCGTTGTCATTAGACCCAAATAATATAAGGTCACTTTTGCTGTGTGTGTGTGTGTGGGTCCCCCATATGTTCTCTGGCTCTTTGTGGTGATGGTGTATTCTTTTGACTCTTCATGCCAGACTGGTTATCCACCTCTATAACTAGTTCATAATCCAAAGGTACCATAACTGATTGGAAGGTGGCAACCCTACTGTGCGTGTTGAAAAAATGATCTGATACTTCTACACAGCCCTGTCTCCGTAAATGGTAACATAAACAAATTGGCGAACACGGCTCGATTCAACATGCCGTAGCACTATGCTATGCTTCATAATGCGTTTAGATGTGTGATGCGGCGCCACGAAAGACCGTGAAGTGATGCTGTTAGGCTTTGTGCTCAAAGTTAGCAAGAATGACTTACCCTGCCTTTTTAACTGTTATTTTTGTAACAGTGGTTACTCATTTCTATACTGACGTGGTTTCCTGGAAATGTATGCATATATTTAGAACTTAGATGACTTAAGCAGAAGTTAGCCCTGTTTTTTTTTTTTTTTTTTTTTCTCCCCTCCCTCAGATTAAAATTTTAGGTACAGATAACATTTTCTAGATTTTGCATATATCGATTGCTTGGTTAAATATTTAGATATAGTACTTACTGTACATGGTGAGTAACCTAAGGAAATTGTTAGCCAGCTATGCGTATGCCAAGGACATTTTATTTTTAATGCTGGTTCAACATGTTTAGTATTGCTTAGTCACTAAAATGTACAGTGAGTCATCCCCACATTGTTTAGACTTTAAGTTGGATTTCCAAACCACACAGTTTAGAGATTGCGCTGTAAACTGTAGTGCCAAGGTATATTTGAGACATTTTCTAACCAGAGTGGAGATGTGAGCTTTATGTACCCTGAAGGGCTACCTCTGAGAGCATGTACATAAACAAGGGAACATGTAATTACTGCTTGCCTACATCAACGTTCCTTGTTTGTTTGTGACCACTGATGCCACTGTGGCAAGACTGTTTACAACTGTTTCACAGGCTCCCTCACTGCAATGACTTCTGCCTCGCTCCGTTGTCGTCATTTACGGCGTTATTCTGCAATATTGGATGGGCAGCATGATTCTATTAATTTGCATTAACTCTGGATTATTAGATGCATGCTGCTGACATTTTCCTTTCTAGAATACTTATGTATAGTGTATATACTGTAAGTACTACCAATGTGTTACTGCCATGTTTCAGTTGTGTGGAAGTATGAATTTGTATTTCTTTCAGGACGTTTCCGATTCGTGGTTTCCAGCTCTATGACGGTCCGGTGCGTCTGACGAGGAGCACCTTCCGTGGATACGTTCCCACGCCAGACCGCTTCACCAGTGCCGTGGGTTTTAACCTGAAGAACACCTGGCAGCTCACGCCACGCAACAACCTGTCTCATCTGCACTTCCACTCTGTCAGTATTATGTTGTTTTACATGCTGTTAATAATTATTGAACTTATTTACCATCTTAGGTTTAACTTTGTGTTTTTATTTAATATAGTTTGGTTTTATTTTTCCACTTTCTCTTTGCTTCTTCTATGAAGGTGTTTTTTTTTTATTTTATAATTTCTCTCAATCCATCAGGACATTGATCATGTTGTTCATTGATAATTTAATTATTTATTTCAACCATCCTTCTCTGCCCTTTTTCCTAGTCCCCATGCAAATTGGGAGTTGTAACCTATTTTAGACCTCTGCTTCCCTCTGGTGGTAAAAGCAGTCATATTTGTCTTTTCTATATTTTGATTATAAGACACAAATGTGAGACAGGAAATTGCTCTGTCAGGATTTTAGGGCTGTTCTCCTGGCATTGGTTTACACCCTAGCTTTTACAATCCCAATTTCTGAAGCTTTAGTGATTCTATGATTCTCAAATTCAAGAACTGTTGGTGTGCGACTTCCCCTCAGGTGGGCCTGAGGGTGTTCTTTGGTCGCCCGGGCCAGTGGTTTGAGGACAACGACCTGGACGGAGATAAGAACTCAATCTTTCATGACGTGGACGGATCAGTGACAGGCTACATTGACTCTTATGTGGGCAGAGCAGACAACTATCTGATCCAGCATCCGAACTGTGTTAACATCTCCCAGTGGAACGGAGTAGTCTGTAGCGGCCGCTATGCTCAGGTGTGTGTGTGTGCGCGTGCGCTTGCTTGTGCACGTTGGAAGTTATTTTTCTGTCTAGGACATAAACCAATGGATACAAATAAAATGAATGTAATTTCTTCTTTTTAAAACATTAGCTGTATCTAACTTCCTGTGCATTGCAGCTTACTTCCTTATCTGTTCCTATCATCATGCACTCCCCTATAGCAATCACCTCTTGGGCCTGTGTGATGTTTATCTCAAATAAGCTGCTTGGATACATAATACTGAAAGTCACCCAACCCCTCTACAAAAGTACAATAAGATAAAATCTTACAAATCTTCATGGAGGAATCTTTATATCTTTTTATTATTTTGTTTTTGCCTGCTGTAACACCGGATTGTCCCTGTAGGGAACAACACAATGTTATCTTGTAGTTCTTCCACAATGTTCTCTTTGTCACCATACTCTTATTAATCCCAGAGCTTTCTCCTCCTCTCCAGGTGTACGTCCAGACCCAGGGAGCCTCTGGCTTGTCTCTGTCAATCAACAGAGATGAGTACCCTCGGGCTCCACTGGTACTGAGGGGTATCAACAGCCAGGGGGCGATGTCGCAGCAATACCAGCCCATTCTAATGATGAATAAGAGCTACACACTGCACTGGAATGGAGTAGCTCCCAGAGAGGTTGTGTTGTCCCTCATCAACTTCAACAGGTATGTGGAGCAAGGTTATGTGTTCTACCACCTCCTATGTGTGTCATGCCAGGAAAATATATCAAATGTAATGTTAACAGTTTAAAGCTCCATTAAGCAAAATATCCAAATCCTCCTATTTCAACCTGCTACCAGAAGATACGGTATAATTAAAGCTGGTGTCCTGCTTCAACGACTCTGTTTAGGGAACTACCTCTCCCTCCTGGTGGGGAAACAAAGGCTTAATGGAGGTTTAAGTGGTGTTTCATTACGAATTAAATGTGGACTTGTGAAGCCCTTTGAGACTGATTATGTACTACTGTACATTTTAAAGAGAAGAAGAGTAAAAGTGACTTGAATTTTCTTTTTTTTGTTTAAATATGGAGTGTGGCTCTTCTATCCTTCTCTCCCTCTCTATCTCAGATGGAACAGGGTGCTAGTTGGTCTCTGTTACCCAGTAGACACCACATTTCAGATCATGGCAGACATCAATGACAGGCAGAGCAACAAATTTGATGACTTCACAGATTACGGCACTGTAACGACCATGAAAGATCTGGAGCTCAGACCCATGGAGAGAAAATACTACTTTGACCGAGCTGCTGGGTGAGTCTTTTGGCTTTGTCTGTTACAACAGGCGGTTAAAACAGCTCAGTGCCTTTATAAACCAGTGTAC
The DNA here is from genome assembly GCA_025399855.1 of Forbesichthys papilliferus. Lineage (NCBI taxonomy): Eukaryota > Metazoa > Chordata > Actinopteri > Percopsiformes > Amblyopsidae > Forbesichthys > Forbesichthys papilliferus. The sequence continues at coordinate 24,941 of JAODOY010020515.1, forward strand.
CAGTCAGGTCTCTTGTTTGTTGAATATGTCAACTTCATTAAATTAATTTAGAGCTGCACTCCTTAGCATCATATATA
>JAODOY010020535.1:0-25004 GCA_025399855.1 Forbesichthys papilliferus
TTAGCTTTAAACATGTCCACATTTCCAGCTGCCCTCAGGTCCTCAGGAAGAGTGTTCCATAGACGCGGACCATAATAGGATGCACTAACAAGGTGCGTGGCAAAAAACTGAGTTTGATAATGGGATTGGGGGGAGGTCAGGGGACATGGCATCTTGCCACATGAAAGCTGATGAGAGGCAGGTGGGAGTGAAGGCGGATGTCGAACAGAGCAAATAAGAAATGAAATTAGAGGAAAATCACAGTGCGAACCTGCGACCTCGGCATCAGCGCGCTCCTCGTCTGCCCCCGCGCTGACAGAGGAGGTCGCCCGCTAGCTAGTTAGCCTAGTTAAAAGTCTGCGTTGCCCTCGCCGTGGGGCCTGAGGACATCCCGCGCAGCGCTGCCCGCTGAAGACGGAGAAACTTGTTGACATTACCACGCTCACGGGGACAAGCAACCGCTTTACATCCGCTCCCTTCCCTCGTGTGATTAACATAAGCACCTCTGAACCTGGCATGCAAACAGCTGTCAGCTAGTGTCTCGCACACGTAACAATCCACAAAGATGTCTAATGAGGCCTGGGATGAAGAAAAAAAAAAAACGCATTCTACATTTCTTCCACTTAAAGTTCTCTTTGGAGGTGGGGAAAGTGGGGGATTGGGCTGGTCTTTGCAAACTTAGTTGGAGGGAAATATGGGCTTTTGTTTATGGGTAATTGTGTCTAATACTGGTATGTTTAACCGTGCATTCACACAGGCAGTGACAGCCCGCTACAAAGCTACAGTTCAGTCATTCATTTCAATGAGCAGTGGGTGGGAGCAACAGGGCGCAATGTAAAGGCTGGTGACAAAATCTCTGCAACTGAATGGCAGGGAAAGATGCCCAAACTTGGAACAACAATATCTTCAAATAGAGTAACAAATTAATCCGTTCAATCATATGATCTCCATTTAGCCTCGAGTTAGAGGTCGCTTCAGAGTGAGTGTTTACATCAATAACTACTGCCTGTGCTGAAGGTGTAAAAATATACACATTTAAATATAGAAATATTTACTAAACAAAGCAAGGCTGGTACATAGTGCAAACCCACTCCATCAATCCCTCGAGCACAGCCACAAGCGATAGCTGCTCCGCTACAATAAGATAGCACATACAGCACACTGCCTGTGTGAATGTGTATGGCTTGTAGGTGAGCATGAATTTCATTCCGAGAAAAATGAAACACACATTCCGCTACATGTTACCAAAAGGCTTCACAGCCAGGGTCAAGAGATCGTTCATTTTCTTACCACAACGCAAGGCGGTTCTTGCCTAGCTGTTCACTCCTGAGACAAGAAAGCCCATCTGTAAAGTCTACATCTGACGAGCTCTCGAAGCACAATTCTCTCTACCACAGCTGCTCACTGGTAATCTACATATCTACATGCACACTTGCTGCCATGCAACGGGTCAGAATGCGCTTAGCCACTGTACATGTTTTGGAACAAATAATCTTTAATGCGTGCAGGGACAGATAAAAAAAAAGGCCGGTGCCATGACATGCTCCTCCAAGTTACCTTCGTCGAAGTCTGCGTCGTCCTCCGTGTGCTGGGGGAAGGGGAAGCAGTTGGTGATCTCCAGGCGATCCTCTACCACGAGGCCCAGGAGGACACCCTGCACCACCTCACTGCCCTGGCCCTCCTCCTGGTAGTGCTTGATGATCTTCAGCACCACCTAGGTTGGAGGGGGAGACACCTGCTTACCAGACACAATTTTCACTTTGCAAATATTGTCGGGCCACGCTCCATTGGCAAGTGTGAACAGTCGTTGCCTCCTACCTCTGGTTCAATAAGGAAATTATTGGACGGCGATGAACCAATGGTTTTGATCGCCTCATCTAGCTCTACCACCATTTAGAAACCGCTTGACTTCAACGGCATCGCACTTGCCTACCCTGGTTCAACTACCTTCAGGGCCAGATATCTCCCCATTATTTATTCTGCCGTGCCAGAACAAGAAGCTGGGCTTTTGGATTAGTGTTCAGCAACAGCTCACAAATACACCGTAATACCGTAAACGACCACACTGTGGCGCTTGTCGGGCAGAGGAAAATAAATAACTGAATCAACTCATCAGGTGAGGTATGTATTTGATTTACAGTTTGATGAACACTTTATCCCATTGTTCCATCTGGCCAGAAGCCTCATATGTCTTGTGCCTGGCGGCAGCAGTGCGGCATGTGGTCTCCGCTACATCTAGCTGGGCATTATTGACAGTTAGAGCACGCTCTGTACAACACAACAACACACACACCACCAAAACACACAAGCGTGAGTTCGGGTGTGCGCACGGCGGCACACGGGCGCGCGTCAAACCGGCGGTACTGTAGAGAGAAACAAGTGCAGTGAGGAATAGGGCCGGGCGCCGGAACCAACAGCAAGGGGATCGGAGGGGGGAGCAGTGGCAGGAGGGTGGGCAGGAGCATAAATCATACTGATAAGAGTGCAGGCAGGTCACAGCCACAGGCATTAATAACACACAACACACACACACGCACGCCGGGAGCAGGGTGGCAGTCCAGGAGTCATGCTCAACAACAAAAACACCCATCACCGCCAGCCAAAGGGAGCCGCCACGCCTCTTACACACACACAGAAAATAACCACACAGTCAGAACAGACACACACAATACGTCACCATACATGCACATATGAATGGTCTCTCCCTCTCTCTCATCTGAGAGGGAGGGTGTATTTAAATAGAGTTCCGCTGCAAATAAAATGTGTCTGGGGGAAGGGGGGAGAAGATGATAGGGACTGGAGCAAAACAAATCTCACGCCCTGCCTAGCTGGCTGTCGCAGTCTGAACGCTACGTCAGGACTCAGGAGGATGGGATGGATGAGCAGAAAGACAGAATTTACTTTCTGTGAGTTGAAGACAGAAAGAGTATTTGTGAGTTAGATGCAAGTTATATAGCTAACATATCTCCTTGCATTTCGCTAGCTCACCATTCTTTGTGAGTGTTGAAAAAAAAATCCTGATACTTTTACACAGCCCTGGCTCCGTAAATAGTAACATAAATAAAGTGGCGAACACCTCTTTTATCAACAAAGCCGTAGCAATACGCTTCACAATGCATTTCCATGTGTGAGGCAGCACCATGGAGGACAGCAGAGCAATACTTTGTGTATCGTTTGGATATTAGCACAAAGTTAGCAAGTGTTCTGACCTTGCCTTTAAATGGTGCTAAGTGGAATTTGTTTAGGTTAAAACATAACTTTTTTTTTTTTTTAAGAATGATCAAGAGGTATACGAAATATCAGTTTTGACGATACGTCAATTTCCTCTATACTGCGTTGTAGATATTTTCTGAAATTAACAGATAATTCCGGCCAGTACAGCAGCTCTAAACCTTGTAATACCACTTTGTACCTCAAGGGGCAAGTCGAGTCAAGGCAGTAAACAACAGAATGAGAAGAAACTTGTCCAAGATCCATGGATGAGATCTACTGCCTGCTTGCATCCTGTTGTTTTACTGTTATAAGTAAATAAATAAAAAGCTCTTTCCACACACAAAAATATTGTGCATTGGAATCAGTTTATATAAAAGTCATTGTAAACGAGCGTGGATTGCATAAGGAAGCGAAGTCCGTCTTGAGTTATGGATGTCACAATACCATAAATGTAGTAGCCGATAACAATACCAATGAAATTCCAGTTTTCCAAACTAATTTTGGATACCGCAGGGCGAGAAAAAAAAAAAATTATACGGGTTGCGCAAAAAGTGACAGTTGCCATGCTTAACAGCTAAAATCGTCAGAATTAAAACATAAAATAGCCTATTTCTGTTGCTGTGAGAAGGTCGGAAACCTCCCGTTCAAATGTTACTTGACGTCTGTGCACTTCTCTTAGAGGCTTGTACATTTTAAGAAAAAGCCTATGCATTTCATTTGGCAGTCTAGGGTAATTGTGCAAGCAGAATTAAGACAAAATATAGATGATTGGAAGCCCGCCGTTCTAAAATTGACATGTCATGTCACGTCTCTGGCTATTATGTGCACTTCTCTAGAGTAGGCTACGGTAGAGGTTTATTACAATCATGTAATAGCCCAATTGTCCTACTATAATATCCAGTCTGATTCGACTATGAAGACAAGATAAATGGTTGTTAAGTAGATTAACTTTTATTTACAAACGGTGAACAGCAAGAATTATATTATCATTTAGATAGGCTACCTATGTAGGGTACACTCCAAAGTAAGCTACGCTATTCTTCAATGGTCGGACGAACAGACAGAATATGTGTGCTGTGCTGGCTCTATCCGTGAAAGCAACACCAAACATCCAGTGTTCCTTGGGCAGTAATAAATTGTACCAACAGTTGTAGACTACACATTCTCAAAACAATAGAAAAGACGAGAGTTTGCACAATTTCCACCTTTGGAAAGGTGCCACCTTTCGTTTTGGAAAATATCGCTACGACATAAATTCCAGGTTGCGTGGAATATGTAGTGCTCGAGGCGGGCCCTAGGCGAAGGGCCGTGTTCACACAGCAAGTATGTTGAGGCATTCGTGGTTTGGAGAATATGGTCATTTTATACACAGATCACCTTTATTGGGAATTCAGGGGGTTAAACCAACACATAGGAATTTCCCGGTCTAAATTTCCATACGCATCTCAGTCTCATGCTACTATAATGAGGTATTCCGGTAACTGCTTTACACATTCACCGTGTGTGTGTGTATGTGTGTATACACAGTATCTCACAAAAGTGAGTACACCCCTCACACATTTGCAAATATGTGAGCATATCTTTTCATGTGACAACAATGAAGAAATTACACTTTTCTCACTTAGTCTAAACCGCTGGCAACAAAAGTGAGAAAAGTGTATATAAAAAAGCTACAGGCACACTCGATATTCGGTGGCCGTCACTTGGAATATTGAGATTATCATTACTGACGTGTTCAATAACTCCAGGGCATTCTAGGAGACAGGAACACAGGAATGGGAGGAAAGAGAATAAAAACGAAGAGGAAACGCAAAGGGAGGCAACCAAGCAAGTATAAGGAAGATGGAAAGGTGAGCGAGCTAGAGGAGGTTACAGATAGATTGAAAATATGCTTCTGTTTTACCGTAGGCCCAACAGCCCCCACCTTCGCCTCCATTGCATTGCGAGAGCATTTTCCCTAGTCCCTCTCCATCAGCGAGGTCAGATAGGCTCAGACATACAGTGCTCCTGGCCAATCTGTTCATCACACACTTAAATACCAGCCTGGAGGAGAGGGAGTTAGAGGGAGATGGGAAAGAGATGCCACCTGGTTGAAGAAACCAACTCACACAAGACTAAAGGTCAAACAAACAAACCATGGTGCAGCTCTGAGTCTAATGTCTTCTGGAGACAAAAAAAAAAAAAAAACATAAATAAAACCTAGCGAGTAGCATGATTGTGTGTTTGCTTGTGTGTGGGGAGTTAATCCCAACCATGATCCAAACATGTTTTGAAAGCAAAGCCTGGTCTTTATGTGAGAGTGCATGATCTCCCTTACACACAAACACAAATTTGTGTACATCTATTGATCTCACCCAATGAGCTCACCTCGTGTTGCGAGCCATGAGATTGATATGTGGACAGCAAATAGTATATCAACAGGCTTAAAATTGAATTGCACAAAATCAATTTTGGGCCAAATCTAACTGGCTCTTTTTAATCCTCATCATAAATCTCCTCTCGCACACCAAAAAAGGCTGCGTGCCTGCCACAATGGGGGATTGAGTTGAGAAGGCGTGCTGTGGCAGAGAAAGTGATCCACTGCCATAATCAGTTCTCCATTGTGCTGTTGCTGTAGATTCAAGATCTTCTCCATCTTTAATATACTCAAAAGAGAACAGTGGGGTTTGATGGGGGAAAAAAAGAATTGTGCCCCCGAGTGTGGCGCGGACTGTTTAAATGTACGAGCAGAAGCATAATCTCACTGCATATTATGATAGCAGAACACCTTGCTGGTGGAGGACGTATCTCACAACTGATAGAGGTATTTATGGTTGTCCGAGGCAATGGATGGAATGGATGGAATGGATGGAAATGACAGAAAGTTTACGTAGCATCTGTACCTACAGACATCACTGCACCGCTTTTCCACAAAAATTAAAAATAAAAAGATGCCTGCAACTCGGCAAAAATACAAATATTACCCTGAGAACAGATTGGTCTCCAAAAAGCCGGGAAAAAAGGATTCATGGCATGGCGATCAATCGAATGAACTCTATTAATTGAAAAATGTCTAAATCGCAAAAATAGAGATGAATGATTTCACTCAAAATTAACATCTGGCACTCCCCTTCACGTTCTTTTTCACGTGCGCTCCTCCGGGCGACACCAGTTTCCCCAGCGCAACCAACCTCAACCACAACACGTTGATCGCCTATCGTTTGCTCCTGTGTGGGGGTTCTTTTGGTTTTCGTCAGAGCCATGTGGAAGACGTGTGGCATTCTTTCTGGTACAAAAGAACAGCCCTCTGGCTTATTTATTTAGGGTAGTACAGCAGTATACTGTAGCATACATGTTTTGCAAATATGTCCCAAAAATCCTGCTAGTGCATCACGCTAATCAGCTAGCATTAGCCACGTTAATAATTCCTTAACTTTTTACACTTTTGTTTGTCTAATATCTGTTATGCAATTACATGCATGATATAGGTTGCGATTAACCACGCTTTTTGTGATATCTACTGAAGTTATTTCCGATTATATATTTGTAGATATTAGTTGCATTAAGCCAATATACCATGTACCACTAGGCTATTATCCTACTGACATTGGCCTGGCCTCTATCTGGAGTTGGTCCCCGGGCGCTGCAAAGTGGCTGCCCACTGCTCCCTTGAGGGATGGGTTAAATGCAGAGGGTGAATTTCGCTACATGCATGTGTATGTGACAAATACAGCACCTTAACTGTTATATTAGCTCTGTAATTGGCTCTGTATAGTTATATTAGCTTATACCTATTATTCGGCTATATTATTCCAATTCACTTTATAGACTACACCACCTATTGTAGAAATGTTGAGTGATATTTTGTTTTCTCGGTGAGTGGATTTTCTTCTACCGTACTTGTACAGCGCCGCCCTTGCTGCTTTCATACGGTCGCCGCATACGGTGGGGGGGAGCTCCGTCTTATACGCCGGAATATACGGTAGTTATCGTCCATCTTAGTGAAAATAATCGAGATTTGATTTTAAGGCCAAATCATCCAGCCCTGGCTTGGCATGTTAGAACCACAGTGTTGCATTCCCACAACCTTTTCTACCATTAACTGACACACAGAAAGCAAGAAACTAGACAAGAGGTGAAAGTTAACACCGGTGACTAGTAAAAACGACATGCAATTAACAGTGATTTGCGGTCATCTCCAGCATATGGTTTGACAGCAACATCTTCGAGATGGTTGACTTCATCCACAAAGCCAAGCACACTGCAGAGTCTATTAGTAAGGTGTGGTGTCCCTCTCAACCATGGGAATTGGGTCTCAGGCCTTATTAGGAGACAACTCTAAATGACTTGGCTGTCAAGAGTGTGGGAGGCATGTGTGCCTAGCTATGCTCTCTCTCCCCTGTGGATAGCGCAGTTTCACCTCCTCCAGCCGAACCTCTGGCAGACGGGTCGTGATGCAACACAACAGCAAAAGCTGCACATCAATGCATTTCAAGTGAGGCAAATGTCTTAACACTAACTGAAACAGGAACCTGCACTTGTTTAGGAATGCAAACAAGGTATCTCTCTCGCACTCAAAACACACAAAAGAGGTTTCTAATACTTGCAGAAGCTATCAGCCGAGATCAAAATGTTTGCTTGGTAAAACTGGCAGGATAAATAATTAGAAGAGTGATCCGCACAGGTAGGGGAAATATTTACATTAACAATTAGGGCGTGATACTTCTAAGATTGCAATGATCATGGGTGAGATGAAACAGGCGGCAAGATGGCAAGTACATGTCCTGCTTCTGTGTCTGAGCAAATGCAAAATCAACTGCTTTGTGTCCAATATTGTTCAGCTCGAGGTGCTGTGATGGCTTGGCTGGAGAGCCATGATTGCTGATGATGTACCACTGAACAACAAAGTAAGTGTGTCATCTACTGGTCACACAGAAGTACTGCAGCAACACTACTCATGTTCTAAAGAAGACGTTCTAAATATATATGTTAAAAAATGAATTTATATTTTTGTTGTTATAAAACAGGTATGCCTATCTAGATGACACCATTTTTGCTACAGAACCTCATACCTGCCTCATCTTAAATGTGTCTGGGATGCTGTATGGGGAGGGGTAGAGAACAGTGTGAGCCTATTACAGATGTATGGAGAAGGGTAAAGAGGCGTACAAAGCTCTCATGTACAAGTGGGGCCATGCACTTTTGTAGATTCAAGCCATGATGTTTCTGAAAAAGTTTCAGCCACAAGGCGAATTCCTGACAAATATTGATTAGTGTCCCTTTAAAGTACAGTGGCCATCCCATACATACACAATAATAGTTTTACAACAGACTTAAAGAACATGTATTGTAGTCTAAGGCCGCGTGTCCACCAAAGCTTATTTCCGCAGCTGAAAACACCAACCGCGCTGCTGAAAAAGCACAACTGTCAGCGCTTTTGGAAGGGCAGCGTTTCTTTCAGCTGAGATGGTTTAGTTGCTATGAAACAAAATCTCCATGGGAATTCATATGTTGCAAATAAATGCTAGTTTGTGTTATCAACAAATTATTTCATTTGTAATATTCTATACATTATTTTTTGTGTTAGTATTGTTGTGGTAGTCCGGGGATATCATCTGACCATCAACTTCTCTGTCGTCGTGTGCAAGTAGGATGTGACGATTGCTCATAGTATTTGTCCCGCCCCTACACTGCTGAGATTGGATGGCCGGGGAAACAGTGACAGTGATAGGCGCGGCGTTTCACCCAAAGTTGAAAAATGTTCAACTTGAAAAAACGCTCAGCGCCGGACGTTTGGCGTGAAATAAACGCCCAGCGCCCGGCGTGGAAAAAACGCTCAGAAGCAACGTTGGACATTTTAGGATAATCCAGAAGAAAAGCATAGAGTGGTCAATTGACACCACACCTACTGTAGTGCCTGCTGTATTGGTTGTTTCTGAGGAAGTAAACAGGCCGTATTTGCACGTGAGAGAGACACAAGACGCATTGTTAAGAAAGACGTAGCATCTATTGACAACTCTTTTACTGAGATTAACAATGTTATGCCAAATGTGAAAGGTGAATCTAACTCTGTACCATAGTCATGCTTCACGGCAATGAGAATGCTACAATCTCAGGCGGAGCTAGATCATGTCCACGATGAAGTAAAAGTGTGCCGCATCTGTGAAATACCAGCGCACCTAACTGGCTTTAGTTACGACTGATTGGCCGATAACTAATAAGCACCATGAATGAGAACTAAGAAATAAGAACAATGCCCATTAAGGTGCACAGACACTGGAACAGTGGAACTATCGTTTCAACAGGATGCATCCACAGGGGAGTTTCTAGGATGTAGGATGTGTTTAAATGTGTGTTTGTTCAAACTCTATCAGGTAAGTAAAGTTTGAAAATGTATAGTTAGAGAGCTTAAACACTGGCAAAAAAAATGTCTGAAAATAATAAACATCATTTGTATTTATTATTGTAGGGGTGCTAAAATGCAATGTGCTTGTGCAGTGTGCTTGAGCACTCCTACATTAAATACTGAACTTTATTTTTATTAAGAAATTGTTTTTTGGTACTATACCAATAAATACATAATAATAATAATAATAATAATAATGAATACTGTATAATTAGGAACTTTAATGTGATTCTATATGACTTTATGCCACTAAGTGTCACACTAGGCTCACCAGCATCCTAGGCAAAAGCAAATGTTCCCTAGACAATTCTCTCTATATCTCTCTCTCTCTCACACACACACACACACACACACACAGAGAAACAGTGCATGTGCTACAAGCTGGGCTATGTAAACAAAGAACAGAAAAGATAGGTGTATCTGCTCAGGACGTAATTACTCTACACTAGCATTTTATAGAAAACAGTTATTTGTTGCTATATCAATGTTTTATAATGCCGTATAATCCACCTTTAAAATATGGATACGTCTACTCTACCTTTAAAGGGAAATAAAATGTCCTAACAACAACACAACTGCACACACTCAAGTACCGTACAAGATAAAGACAGTAACGGTATCAGCGTTTGTATATATATTTGTTTAAACTATTTGGTACCGTATTTAGTATGGTACGGTATCGTACGTACTGGCCGTGCTAATCCCAACAGCGATACGTAAACAGTCGTCGTATTAATCAATCACATTGTATAATTGAAACAAGTCTATCAATTCTTAAAAATATATTTTAGGAACAGAGCTGTGCGCCACTATTATTCATTTATTATTGATGAACATTGCTTGATGTCCGCCATATTGATGGTAAACTTATCTACACGCATGTCACATTTTCAGACAATGTACTCATTACCGTACAACAAACTCAGATTGTGAATAACGTATCTAGAAAATGGTACTTACGAGTCCTTCTATCTGGATTTGTTTAACGGGCGAGTCTAATGTGCCTCCTGAAGACATGCCGGCGTTTATTGCTGTTCCTGAGTCTTTACGGGTAGACATTTGTGAAGCGCCACACGCGAAAGAAGGCAAGGAAGTCGGCGACGGACGTTTCCGCCAACGGTGCAATCCCTAACATATCCGTGTGGACAGTATTTCGTTCCGTCCCGAGAAAGAAATGCATAGCCTACCTATGCATTCAGAATGTATTCCTCTCCAAAACAGCATACACTTAATCAGTCTAGCGATTATCTCAATTGTCCGTGTTTCACATTATAGTTAATCAATTGTTGTGTTAGTTTAGTAAGACCAAAATCCTTATAGTCCCGTCTCTGGTAAAACACATCCAAATCGAAAAGGTTATGGTAAAGTCCAATAGGGACACACTGTAGGATGCGGTGAATAAATGTTTAAAATCACCATGTAATGCTATCCCAGCCGTGGCACGCAATCTAAAATATATGGCATTTAAGTAAGTTTTGTTTAAATTTCAAATATAAATCTTCTCCAGCATGGCTGACACCACTTTTAAAGAGCAAACAGCAATGACTCAATAGTGAATATGTTAAATATGATAAACAAAGCAACGTGTACCAAGTATTTAAAACACTTTTATTTCAAATCTTTACAGATGTATCACAACTAGAAGTTACCCGAAGACTAAATCTGGGATACTGAACATAACTGTAACAGGTACATTTCCTAGTTACATAACGCAAATAAAAGTGAGTAAACAAATAAAGTACAAAAAAAAAGTTACATGAAACATGACGAATAATCTTCCATAATTATACATCTGAAGTTTGCCATTGATATTCAATGCTAGTTAAAATTTACCCAATTGTTTTAACAGATTAACCATTATCTGGTTGTGATTATGAGAAACAATTCTCAGGACAAGTGCAATTAGAGTGTATGGAGAGCTTATACTTTATTCAAATGATAAAACGGTACCCTTTTAAAATTTGTACAGTGTGAGGTTTTCCTTAAAGTAGAAAGGAATTTTATCCAATATCGGTAATTGAGAGGGGATAGGGCAAGTCATTTGCACATAAAATCTACATTTCAATCTATGCTGACGTGAAGTTTACAAAAATGAGTGACTGAATAAAAAGGTGTTTTATAAATATACTTGATAGACATTACATCCCACTGCCTTTCAAGACGGATCAATACTGCATGATATCTTTTAGTCGTACAGTAATATCCATTTTTATACGCCCCCCGCCCCCCCCAACCCAATACCTTTAACCCCCCTCCACCCCTACCCCTTCCAAAAACTAGTCAGGCCAACAACAAAAGTAAAATAAAAAAAAGTATTTCTGCTGCAAGCGGTTCATCTGTTCTTCCAATATCTAAATGAGGTGGAATCTTGGTCCAGCTGTGGAGACGATGTCACTGTAGGGCTCAGTCTGGGTGACTTCAATGGCTTGTTGTTTCTTGAGGACCAGGAAACTGTAAAATTTGGCAGCTGCTTGCTTCCTGTTGTTGTTCCGACAGAGGTCAAGCAGACTGACAGAGTCTGCTCCAGTTTTAGCCATGACGCGCTATTATGACACAAGCCAAGAAACAATAAGCATCAACATATCATTGTGATAAACTGCTCAGTATATGAAGGCTACACATACTGTATAGCAGGGCTATTAAATTCCGGTCCTGGAGGGCCGCACCCTGCATGTCTTAGATCTCTCCCTGCTCTAACACACCTGTTTCAAATTAACAGGTCTTTATCATACTTCTAACAACCTTGAATGCATTGGAGCAGAGAGTGATTTATTACATGCAGGCTGCGGCCCTCAAGGACCAGAGTTGAATAGCCCTGCTGTATAGCGCGCAATTCTTATGTGAGAAGAGAAGAGATAGAGATATAGATATATAGATATATATATATACATACACACACACACACACACACACACACACATATACATACATACACACACCATTAGAGCACCAGCATCTCAGACCAAACAGTGTTTTGTGCTTGCGCTGGCCAGCTTTCGCTAGTTAACATTGCTCATATCATTGGAAATAAAGAATAACGTCCTGACCTCATTTAATCTCTGCATGGTCTGGCGTGTTGCAATATAATAAAAAATAAAAAATTGCATCCGCTTTAGTAAATTGCAGCATGTCCCTGTCACGATTCAATCTAATCAGTATTATGCATTGTTTTTAACGCCACATTTTCAGATCAACTCAGCGCCAAGAAACCTCGACTGAGGGGATACAAAAAAATTAAGTACCAGTATTGGACTAACTTTTGCCCAATAAAAAAACAAAAAAGGCGAGGCAAGCTGGTACCATGCGATGGAAAATCTCCCAAAAATGCAAGCACACAGGCACAGCAATAACAATCAAAATCACCGAGAAGTCCAGATTGTAATTCTCTGCTAAAATATATTTGCCGTTAAATTCATATTTCAAATATCATAAAGGGCACTTTTAATACAAATAAAACAACATGTGTACCTGGAGCCCATGAAGCATCTGCTGGGTTCTCTTATTCCACCTTTTCTCTTCCTGGTCCTGGTCCCCTGCCTGACCTTCCTCATCCTGGGGAGACATGGGTTTACCCACAGGTTTGGTTTTGCTTACTGCAGGAATGATTCTCATTCACTTACATTTGAATGAGGAAAAGCTCATCGAATACAAACGAGCCCTGCTTACCTCCTCTTCATCGCTGTCTTTCTTGTCCGAACTCTTCTCCACAAGCAGGTCCAGCTCAGGGACAAGCTGTGTGAGGTTGATGCTGGTCTCCTCTGGGGGCAGGTCCACTTGGGTCATGTCTAACCTCTGGGACAGCACAGTATGATCAGCTGCCTGTGGCTGCTGCTCCAGGGATGCCATCTGAGGGAAAATACAACTGGGCCTCAGAACCAAGAGAGAAAGGCGTCCTTATACAAAGCACAATGCAGTGCCCTTCAGGATCTTAAAATGAAAGCAATTTAACATTCAGGATTTCACTGCCAGACGCCTTGTCCTTGCAATACCTTCCCAGAACATCCAGCAGCACAGATATACTTGCTACACCGACCTGCCAACTCTTTAGTGTACCAGATGGGCACAGCAAACAGATTTAACTCACACACTACACTGTGTGTGTAGCAGGTACCGAAATAGAGGACATTTTTCATATACAATAGTGTCTGATCGCAATTATAGTATTGTAGCAAGTCTATTAGTCTATATAAAAAGGTTGAGTACATTCTGTTCTTGACAGAATACAATTTATATATGTTAATCCATAAAATAAAGTACTAAATGCATGATATGGTAGCATATATTGAATAGTCACTTCTACTGGTATTATAAGTAACGTTTTGGGGTTTAGGCTTACTGCTCTCCTCACTCATCTGACAAAGCTTTACTGACTATACTGCAACAATTATTTGCACATTACTACATTGGACATAGGATATACTTTATTTTTTTATCAGCATGTGCTTTGACAAATATTAGGCCTATTGCTCACAACTTCTGTCCAGTCCTCCAGTTAAAACATAAATATAAGATTCACACAGATAAGTACAACATAAATTAAATACTTCTACACTGTAGAATGGAGATTAGTCTAGCAAGCACTTATCTTTATATTATGTACAGAATTCATAGGGAATAATTGCATTACTATATACACATTGCATAACTTATTAAAATAAATATAGTTATTGGTGGTAAAAGGCAGTTTCATTAATGCACCATAGACTATAATAGGAAACCTGCTTTAGGTTGTCATGTTGTAATTACTGTCCCTTTAAGACAGGTTGGGTTCACACTGTTGCTGTATTTAGCATCTAGGCAACACATCTTAATAACATAGGTTCATGGCGTTAGATTTAGTAATTACTAAACTTTTTAATTTAGTTTGGACTTTTTCTGACATTCGTCAAAAAAAACGCACCTGATCCGATCAGATCAGAGTCAACGAACTGTGGGTAAAATATGTATCACGCTCGCACAGATACGACAAATTAGTGCTGGGATGATTAGTTCGACGTAACAGACGTCACCAGTTACGTAAATACCTCGATTTGCAAAAAATACAGTCGAATTGGCAATATACCTAGAAACTGTATACTCTGATCGGACAGTCCCGCTTATGGACTATGAGAGGCAGTTATGCGCTGTGTGTTAGATTAGATTAGGAATGCCCTAGTTTTAGTTATTCCTGTTAGAATTAGTGTTACTACACATTTTACTCTAAGATGATTTTGTTGGACTGCTAACAAAATCAATGTTTTGGTATTCCTGAAATGTAAACGTCAAAATGCAAGTTGTGCATCTCCAGGAAATGGAAGCTAAAAGGGTGGGGAGGGGGCACAATGTCAGCGCGTACTCACAGGCAGACTAGCTTCTTTGTCGTGAGCCTTGCGTTTCACGCCACGGGGGGTGGCGGGCGGGGGCATGACAGTCTCGTCGAGGGTTGTCCTGCTGCCCTCTATAGCCGAGGCTGCCAGTATGCTGGGCTCCTCCATTATAGTCTGATCTGAGAGGTGGGGTAGGGGAAACAGCATTACTCGTGCAGGAATTAGGAATGCAAGGTACTGACAGTCAGACAGACAGAAAGACAAACAGACATATTTATTTATTTTAGTGTTAACCACAGTAATATTAATTTGACTAAATGCAAGCCACATGTCTCAGTCCCTTATACTACAGTACATACAAACTAATACAAAATGGATAGTCAAAGCCAAGCAGTTTCAGGCAATTTTGAAGATACAGTACATTGATTTATAACTTTGTTCTTTGGGGAATTACTCTCCCTTTAGTTCACTGTGATGGGACTAAAGCATCTTACCGATAACATCTCTGTGCTGGCTCATGACCTCCTCACGAGGCACCTCTGGGTTCTCCAGGTCTTTGAGGAACTCATCAAGACTGTCAGCCTCACCTCCCTTCCTCCTCTTCCTCATCTCATCTGGCACCAGAGGTGTCAGGCAGCGTGTGAACATCTGAAAACAAAGGAGGGAGGCGGTTGCCAAAACCCCAGACATGTATATTCAGCATTATATTGAAATGGAAAAGAGTCCTTAAGAGAGGACTGCTGAATTATTCATCAACTAAAGAAAACAAATTTGGTAGCATTCAGGAGAGTTTACTTGTGACAATAGGACTGATGAACAAAGACTGAACTAATCCTCAAGGATATAGATGTTCCATTACTGAAATATATTGACAAGACAATTACATTTTTTCTGAACCTACTGGGTGAATATGTTTTCTAGTCACCTAGAGCAGTAGCATTTTCTCAGTCACCTTTTACATCTTTTAAGTAAAAATAGAATTCTAGGAAGTTAGTTTACAAATAATAAATAAAAACACGACTGAAAAAACAAGAGTGGTAACCCAGTAAAATAATTAACTAAACAAATAATGGACCGTTTAGTCAATTATTTTACCATTTAAATAGTTGCTGACAGCAAATAAAGTGACCGTGGTCACTTTAACAAGTTGTTATGAGCAAGTAAGGCATATGTTTTGCTCAAAGATTTTTACCCATTTAAACTTGCCATGTCAGAGATCGAACCCCAGACCTTTCCCCTTGCACACTGTGTTGCTGAAGTAAATACACGGTGAAGCAAATGTATGAGAGAAATTAAACATATTCCTTGACTGACTCAACCATTCTAATGCTTTTCAGTGGTCAAACACTGCACCCCCCCCCCACACACACACAAAATTCAAGCCTAGCCAATGTGTAGGCATGTGTGCCTCTGCCCACCCTCAGCAGCCTGGCGTTCCACAGTGGCTGTGCTGGAAGGGAGAACAGCTTCTCCACTCCTCCGGTCTCCTTCCACATCATCAGCTTCTTGGTGGGCGGGGCCAGGTCAAGGGTGGTGACAATGTCTGAGTAGTCCGACAGCTGAGCCCTGATGGTCTTGCTGTCCAGCTCTTTCACACTGTCCACAATCAGCTTCCTCTTGCGCTTTGCCTTGGTCTCTTTCACTGGTGACAAAACAACGACAGACTTAACAAACTGCGTCATCGTTAATTAAGTTGACTTAAAGGCCTATCATTTTTCTGATCAGCAGTCTGCGGATCAGAAAAATGATCCGATCCGTGGCTCAAAAACCTGCATATATTTGACCATACTGATTAATGTTGCTTTCCATGTATTTAAAGTGTTTCTTCATGACTCCCTGACTCTAGATGTCACACTTAGAACACCAGCATGCTATGTGGGCCCCACACACAGACAGACAGTCACTAAGATGCACAGGTGGCTGGACCAGCCATCAAAACAGAGGAGCTGGGATGATAACTAACTAACTAACTAACTAACTAACTAACTAACTAACTAACTAACACCTCTGATCAGGGAGCAATTTATATGTTTATGTTATACTATATCTTACATTGAAAACAGTTGTTTGCTGCTACATTCATTAAACAATGTTTTTTTTAATGTAAAATTGTATACAGCATTTATATAACTTAACGACTGTACAGATGGAATTACCATTAATTAATCATTGATTATCTTAGAATGTAACAAACATCGCACCTCAAATATTTACATAACTCCGTAAATAACATGGACGCCAGAAAAAGATGAAGGGGAGGAGAAGAGAGAGAGAGAGAAAAAAAATAAAGACTAGCGTGTAAACCTGCAAAAAATGTTTGTGTTGCTGGGCAACATGTTGGGTCAGTCAAATGTATTAATTAAACATACTATTCTTGATCTGTTAACAAATAAAGTAAACGGCGCTTGTATGTTTAAAAGCAATATCACACGCGAGGTTGCCGCCACAGCACAAGAAAATCATTGGCATGCTGATGTTCAATACAAGCATAGTTTGTATCACACTTGAGCACAATTAATTGATGTGATTCATTATCCATATTAGTACCGGCAGGGCGGGTACAATCCACCGGCAATCCTTGCACAGTGTGTAGGGCAGGGCTATTCAACTCCGGTCCTGGAGGGCCGCACCCTGCATGTTTTAGATCTCTCCCTGCTCCAACGCGCCTGATTTAGATGTTAGAAGACTGATAATGACCTGTTTATTTGAGTCAGGTGGAAAAATGTGCCAATGACAGTTTTAAACGCATCTCTGTTCTGATATTGTCATGTGACATGATTTATTTGTTGTGATTGGTTAAACCAGTTTCATTGCTTGGCAAAGTAGGTAGGCCTACAAACCTTGAAGCGAATAAAACAAATGCCGTATTTTTGCATTTATTCTTCTGAATGTAATTAGCCGGAATTATGCAGTAGTCAGGAAACACAAGAAACACCATTTCCTTATTTCCGCTCTACCCGCCTGAGTCCACAATTCAACAGTCTTAAAGGGACAGCACACAACAACACCTTTACCCTAAACAATTTAATATCCATTGGCCTTGAGGAACACGTATCAGCAGTCGCTGTCTGCTCTGTAAGCGAGCGAAACGAGCACAGGAGCAGCGAAGCAGTTTAACTTATGTCTTATGTCTGTGTAAATACAATATTATCACTGTCAGAAAAATGATCACGTTATCATATATCGCACGATATAGTAATTATTGTGACAGGCCTAGGTACCACTAGCCAGCCCTTGTACAGCCAGCCTAAATAAGATTAAGTGGCAATATTTAAAAGCATTGCAAACCTTGTAAAAATAAAAACCCGAGGATGAAGCATAACATGAGCATTGGAGGTTAGGAGGTAACGTGGTTGTATGAGGCTGACTACAGCAAGTAGGCTATAATGGAGGTAGGCCTATCTATGAAGTGGTGATGTTGTGCTGTCATGTTATTATTTCAATGACATACTGAAACATAATTAATACAGTAGTCTACTGTATCTGACAATTTATTCATTTTGACCGGTAGATTTTTTTATCTACCAGCCACCTTGGCCGACGACTCAAAATGTTAAATTCGGACCCTGTGTGTAGATAATGTAAGCCCCCTCCATTGTAGGAAACTAATACCTAGGGCTGTCGTGATAACCGCAATACCGCGGTGTTGCTAACCCAACCGCAGGGCGTGGAAAGCAACTGCCGGTACCGCAAGGTTTACATTTTATTTTTTCCCCCCATGAGGCTAGCCCATCGAATACGACGTCTGATCTAAGCTAATACGGCGCTATCTAAGCACAAATTCCCCCAGCCCCATATTAGCCGGTTGTAGCCTCTTATAATACATCCATGGTTGTAGCATTTGGGAGTGTATGTATTTACAACACTCAGACGTTACGCTTTACAGCACTTTACTACAGTTTAGTAAAGTGCTGTATAGTCTGGGAAGCGCATCGTAGACACGCTCGAGTGATTCTTTTGGGACATATCTGCATTTCGTGTGGGAAAGAAAATGGAATATTTGTCCCCTAATCTTTCGGGTTGTTTAACCGAATCTGTGCCATCTCGTCTTTGTCTACACGCTACCTAAATCAAGGCGATGGTACCATAGGCTACGCTTGGCGCGCCATAGGCTTTTGATCTTGCGCTATTTAATATGCTTAATTTAATAATTAGTCAGTCATATTTTCCAGCTGATATTTTGGCCCAACATCTGCCGGACAAAGTTACACTTGATAACTAGTAGGCCTACTAAACTGGTAGAAAGCATATGATGTTGCACAATTGTCTCACCACAGACTGAGATCACGTTGTCTATAAATGACCTAGAATCACACTATTTTGGAAGCTCTGCTAGTGCGACCAACTGAGAAGGTTCAGCTTATACCGGAGTTATAAACTCAGGAAAATGTCAACATAGCAAGACTGGGACAGTGCTAGATATTAAACTAAATAAAATGTTTGTTTTGTGTACCACTCTTAAGTAGTCTTACCAGTGATGTCGATGGGCTCCAAAGCAAAAGCCTCCTCCTCATTGTGGACCAGGGTGGTCTGTTCCGTCTGATCAGCCATGGCTGGCAGAGGCTCAACAGGACCTGAATCTGGGCTGTCAGGACCCGCTGGTGCCAAACACAAACACAGATTAGACGAGACAGTCCAACTGTGGTGGCCCAACATACAGCATATAAAAATACTAATTATTTCTGAAGGCATGAGCATAAAAACAACAGTCCTTACGTGACTGAAGGTTGTCAAAGTCGTCCTCATCGTCTCCGTGGTCTGGGGGCAGCATGGCACTCTCTGTGATGGCCGGGGGGTCGTCAAAGATACCGCCTCCATCCTCGTTGCTTAGCAGCTTATCCACTGGAGAGGGAAAGAGAATTAGACCAGCATCCTTCCCTGTCCAGTTAAAATAGAATCTGGTGTGAGAAGGAGCCCCAGATGAAACACGATTTGGCCCAGAATCCCTCACCCAGCATTCCCCCGTCACTGTTGCCCATGGTGTTATCTCCAAAGTCGTCGTAGTCCATGTGGTTTGACTTGTCGGGGAGGTGGGCTGGGCCAGGCTCAGCCTCTAGCAGGAGGTTGGAGGGCGTGGCGCTGTGCATGATGTCCTCCTCGAATGCGCTGGCATCACGCATCATCTCTCGGTCATCCATGCCAAAGTCGGCTACAAAACACCGCAGGGCGGCAGTATTAAAACATGACGAGGATTTGGAGGAGGGAAAAACGTCCCGTGTTAAGTGACGACTGCAACCGTAGCTCACCAAAATCATTGTCCTGCATGAGGCTGAGGCTGCCTACATCTTCTCTCATGGTGATCTCTTCTACTCTGCTCTGGTTCAGGGTGAATTGTTGGGCCACATCTATATCACTGCAAGGAGTTCCACACACACAGCAAGTCAGCAGCAAGAATGCAGCACAATGTTCGTAAGACAGTGAAACTTGCTGCAGTTTTACAGCCCATTTAAAAAGAGGCTGTAATGGTAAACAATAGTACTGACTCAAGATCAGGGAGAGGCTGGTCAAAGTCGTGAAACTCTTCAGGTAGGGTGATGGCATTGTAGGCTGCCTCCCTATTCTCCTCGGGTAGATCCACCACACCTTATAACATAAATTGTTAGAATATCCCAACCCAGCATCAAACTGATAGACAATTAATATCAAACTGCAAATTGGTGTCTGCATAGTATGCTTTTAAAAATAAACACTTATGCTTAGCAAGCTCTCCTTACCTGGCCTAAAGGCCATTTTGATCTTGATGAAGGCTTCATTACAATCAGCCAAAAGGTACTTTGCTTTCCTATGGTAGATTCTCACCACTCCCAGCAGAAGATGACCCGATGTTCGCAATGCCATCTTCACCTGAGTGAGAACAGAGATAACTCATTGGAACTTCCATTTTAATAAATAAAAACATTTTAAAAAGGGAAAATGTTTCTGTGACCGTAGAGTAATTGTAGTAGTGCAAACATAATTAAAGAATATTGTTCTTACCTTAGGTGAAATAATGCTCTCCACGCTGCTTTCCAGGTTGCATTCAAACACATGGGCCTTGGTCAGCTTCTTGTCCCAGTGGGCCGCCAGCCATATTTTGGCTAGCGGCCCACGTTTGCTGAGGACAAAATGGGCGTAGAACATTGCCCTAGCTCCTCTGCCACACACACACACTGGAGGTGGGGGTCTTCACCTTTGGGAAACATTTAACATGTAATGATTAGGTCACCCCAAAATTTTTTTATAAAAGACAGTCCAACAATGATTAACATTGTACAGAAGTCTAATTATTTTACAAAATAAAGACGTGATGACAACTATATAAAAACAATTTATTCAAATATATTTTATATAAATGTAATATTTATTAGAAGGATCCAGTTTAAAAGTCGGTAGAAGACAGTTAATAAAGACTATCATATAGGCAGTTCTGTATATAGGGCATAAGCTCATGTAAAATAATCTTATTTTGTTTACTGTCACACGCATGCGTCAAATGCATTAAGAAAATCAACAAACAAAATAATTACTATTTTATAGCGTGTGTGCCTGAAAATGACATAATTTAACGAGACGCGCCATTAATCATAAATGAAGACGTAAATGTGTGGCATTCTTTACTCCAAATAAGTAACTTTTTTTGGTCGGAATAAAATCCAACATTTAACGAATTGGTTTGCTCTGTTTTAACAGATACAACGAATCTAACTAAAATATAGTATATCCAGTGCTGTACGCTAACAATATGTTGATTTAAAATAATCAAAACAAGCGCAGTCTTCATTCAAGTTCCGCCTTTTTTCCTCCAGGAGGAAAGAACACATTCCAAATCGGCACGCTACGATTTTGCATTGGCACGTTCAATTGATATCGTCATCTTAAGCATTATTATAATAGCATATTCTAGCAAAAAAGTAAGCAAGAGAAAACCAAGTGTTTCAAAAATATCGTGCCGTGAAGTATATAGAACTGGATCAAACCAGAAAATTATCGGCGCCGTCAGAGCTGGGATAAACCAATTGCTACAAGTGCGAAATGATATATTGATCTTAACGTGAATATGGATAGTAATAATAACACATCAGTTGGACGCGTTCAACTAAACAAAGCTTTAAAATACATGTGGGTTGCACATAAAATGATAACAAAGCAGCGGGAGCAATGTGCGCGTCGGAACCTGATCATACTTTTTCACGAGCGCTAATGTATCGCTAGCTGGTGGCTAACGGCTTCTAGTAGTCTGAAGGCCGCGAACAATAAAACGCAACGGTGCATGTTCAATTATTTTTTAGAAAATACACATTAGAACACACAAGCAATTATTTTGCAGATCTACATACCAGTGGTACCCCCTGTAGAGTGAAATATAAATGATTATGTAATTTCTCCAAGCGAAATCTCTCCTGTTGTACTCATTAAAACAGCCAAGATGGCGCCAGTTGCCTTCCTCCCGCTCAACGGAGTCCTTTTAAATCAGCAGGATGTTTACAGTCAAAAAATGGCGAAGGAGGAGTCTGGCGTCCCAGTTTGAATTTGAGGTGGGCATAGGGGGCGATGTCGTACACTTCTTGATGAACAAATAACTAAATATTCGTGTTACATAATAATAATAATAATAATAATAATACGAATAGTACAAATAATAATAATAATAATAATGGATACATAAGTAAATATATTAAACAATAAAACGTAAGGAAAGTTTGTGTTTGGTAGATTATTTCTTTGTTTAACCAATGTTTTTTGGCAAATATTCGTATAAACTACCATTGGAAAATCAGATTATTTCACATTTAAATGGTGCTACATTTGAAAGGAATAATTATTTGTGGGATGAGCAGCAGAGCTGAGTGGGATGTGCCCATGAAACATGCCACATCTTCTGACAATGCAAATCAGCTTTTCTTTGGTTGTGTTGGTCACTGGCAACAAGTTTCCTTTTCGTGTGTACATAAAAACACTTAAAATATGCCACCATGAAATTAAACCATTGACATATTCAAAATAATCAAATTTTTACAATAAATATCTAATATTTATTAGTATGTCAACTACTAGCCTATTGATCGGGTTCACTATATTATAAATTGAATGTATTAGGATATTAAATGTGAACTCCTATTTTTCACAACATAGCATAGGTTTTGTGATTATGGCAACCCAATGGAAGTTTGCAAACAACACAGCATTTTATTTATCCATAGTGATAATAAAGAGTTTAATGCATATGCCACATTTAAGCATATTCATGTGCTGTCTGTTACTTTCATGTGATAGTCTACACAGGTAGGCTAGAATGAAAAATGAAAGATCGTCATTCTACACCCAACATGAAATTGTGTTTCCAGCATTAAATTATATATTGTGTATTATAGCCTATATTGATACTGTATACTGGACATTTCCAGTATAGGGAAAAACAAATGTTTTAAACATTATTCAATTTTAATTGACTCATTTCAACTTTTTACTTTTTGTTGACTGTATGCATAATTCCTTATGCAGACAGTAGGCTAATTTCTAATCTGAACATGTGTTGTTCATGTAAAAAATTACATGAACACTACATGAAAATTACATTATATCTGCATGTTGTTTTTCCCCATTTGCTGCTCTGCTATATGCTTGTCTCTACATTATTGTAATTGTATTAATAGCCTGTCCAGACTTAGGTTAAAAATTAGCGGGCTACTACCTGTACTTTTACTGAAATGTTTAATGTGCATTGTCCTTGTAAATACAATAAAATAATGTAGGCAATTCCATCAAAAGTTCAGAATTATTTTTAAACACCTGTTGCTATACATTAACATATCTCATATATGGCATCAATTCACAATTGGCTAAAGAAACCAGACATTCTTCAGACAATCTGTATCAATGTAAACATTCAATGTAAACATTTTATAAAATACATGTATTTATCTATTGAGGATGTGGAAAGGATGTCTTAAATGGTACGTCTCTTCAACATTGTGTGGGAGTCGGAAACAGTGCCCAAGGACTGGCAGACCAAGGTGGTGGTTCCCTTTATCAAAAAGGGGACCAGAGAGTGTGTGCCAATTACAGTGGTATCACACTACTCAGCTTACTGGTAAAGTCTACTCCAACGTGCTAGAGAGGAGGGATTGAGAGGAACAATGTGGATTCCGCCCTGGTCGTTAAATAACGGATGTCTTAGCACTTCCAAATCTGAGGCCATGGTTCTCAGCAGGAAACCAATGGGTGGGGAATGAGTCCTAACCCCAAGCAAATGAGTTCAAGCACCTTAGGGCCTTGTTCACGAGTGAGGGGACAATCGAGCGGGAGATTGGCCAGAGAATCGGAGCAGCTGGGGTGGTTCACTTTACCGCACCATTGTGACGAAAAGAGAGCCGAGACAATTTTAGTTTCGTCTATGGTTATGAAAGGTGGGTCATGACCAAAAGTCCGAGATCACGGGAACAAGCGTTCAAAATGGGATTTCTCAGGAGGGTGGCGCCAGGCGTCTCCCTTAGAGATAGGGTGAGAAGCCAAGTCATCCATGAGGAACTCGGAGTAGAGCCGCTTCTCCTTTGCGTGGAAAGGAGTCAGTTGAGGTGGTACGGGCATCAGGTAAGGATGCGCGACTGCCCAGGGAAGTGTTCCATGTCCAGCTGGGCGGAGGCCTCGGGGAAGACCCAGAACTAGGTGAAGAGATTAGATCTCCACACTGGCCTGGGAACGCCTTGAGATCCCTCAGTCAGAGCTGGTTAATGTGGCTCGGGAAAGAGAAGTTTGGGGTCCCTTGCTGGAGCTGCTGCCCCCGCGACCCAACCACAGATAAGCAAATGAAGATGGATGTATGGACCTCAGCAACATACAGCCTCTACCTTGTCTCCATTTTACTCTATTTTACTATACTATACTGTATATATTCTTAACAAATCCTATCTAGCTCTCATTATGGTATATTGAAACAATGGTTTACTTCTTAGTAAGATCATTACTGCCGATATTGCCATTCAGTCTATTAAGACAGAATCAACAAATGCTCGTCAGATCAAAGTGTCTGCTAATTGCTGTAAATATACATTTGAAGACTAAATTACAGGGGGGGGGGGGGGGGGGGGGGGGGGGGGGGGGGGGGGGGGGGGGGGGGGGGGGGGGGGGGGGGGGGGGGGGGG